>PVJI01001430.1:0-182410 GCA_004026765.1 Micronycteris hirsuta
AGCTGATTTCTCAAAGGAGACCTTGCAGGCAAGAAGGGGCTGGACAGAGGTGTTCCAAGTCATGAAAGGCAAGGACCTACATCCAAGAATACTCTATCCAGCAAAGATTTCATTTAGAATGGAAGGGCAGAGAAAGTGCTTTGCAGATAAGGTCAAGTTCAAGAAGTTCATCACCACCCAGCCTTTATTGTATGAACTGTTGAAGGGAGTTATATGAGGTATGGAGGAACATCAACAGGGGAGTGGTAGGGGGAGAGGGTGGGAATGGGGCACAGAACAAGTAGCATAAATGGTAGGTAGACAACAGACAGGGGGAGGTTAGAATAGTATAGGAAGTGCAGGAGCAGAAGGACTTATGTGTATGACCTATGGACAAAACTAAAGGGAGGGGAAAGGGAGGGTAAGGGGGTGGGGGGCAAGAAGGGGGGGAAAGTGGGACAAGTGTAACAGCATAATCAATAAAACATAGTTAAAAAAAAAAGTTAGGAGAATTAGCTATCATACTCCCTTGTCTACCTAAGTTCTCAGAGCATTTTCTGTAATTACAAAGAGCTTTATTACTTTATTTTTCTTCAGAATTCATGGGAAGTAGTATTGTTTACCCATTTCACTACTTGGAAACCTAAAGCAGAGAGGAATAGATATTTTGGATGAGATTAGAGAGAAAGGCAGGATCAGACTTAAGTTTCAATACTCAAGTTTCTTTTTTAATCTTTGTTTATACTGATTACAAAAACAATAAAAACAAACACACAGAAATCTATCATATATAAGTGGTAGTCTCCCATAATGTATACCCCAGAGATAAAACTATTTTTCTGCTCATATGGAATTATATGTGTATATACTATTCACATTTTTTTATTCCTCTAAACAGTACCTCAGTGAGCATCTTTATACATACGTACCTACATATATATATATATACACACACACTTCTGTCTTCCCATTACATTCCTAAAGATCCTTATCAAAGACCACAGTTTTTAAGCAGATGTTACTAAAGTACCCTGAAGGGGTTTTTTTGTTTGTTTATTTTTAGCTTTTATCACCAACACTGGGTTTTATCCAATTTGTTACTTTGTCCACTTTGGTCTTATATGTATGATATTCCTATATGATTATATCAGTTTTGACCAACTTAATTTATGAGTAGTGTTTATCTGTGGCACCAAAGCTAAAAAGTGAAACATCACTTATACAGGAAGGCTATTTCTGTACCTTCTTTTTTCTTTTTCAGGTCAGCATTCTCCAAAAGGCTGTAGATACATGTGAACAGAATGAATCTTCAGCTTTCAGAGCAGGTACCAACCATATAATAAATTCTCATTGATAAGAATGCAAAAACATGGTGCAAATAATTAGAAAAATTTTCCTACTGTACAGTGATGATGAATGTTTGTAATGATGCCTCTGGTAATCTGAGATCTTACTGAGGTTTCTTTTTTTCCTTCTTGTTTTGGTTTTACCTTTCCTTGATGTTTTAATGGAGTAGAAATAAAAAATACATAATTACCATATTTTTCAGACAATAAGACGCACCGGACCATAAGACACACGTAGGTTTTAGAGGAGGGAAATAGGAAAAAAAATTTTGAGGCAAAAAATGTGGTAAAATATTTAATAACATAAATAATATAATATTTCACCAATGTATATGTAAACAGCCAGGTAAACTACATTCAGACTATAAGACACACCCCTACTTTCCTCCCAAATTTGATAGTCCGAAAAATACAGTAACATGCTTACAATGATAAGTTATAAAAGAAACCTGTACAGCTTTTGGAATTACAGAATATTACTTAGCCTCTCTAAGCCTCAGTCATCTCTCTGTTTCTTTAATGGAAATCTTACTTTTCCTTCTTTTTTAAAAAAATTGATATATAATTGATAGTATAACTATATTAGTATCAAGTGTACAACCTAATGGTTTGATACTTGTATATATTATGAAATGATCACTGCAATAAGTCTAATCAATGTCCATTACCACACATAGTTACAAGTTTTTCTTATGGTGAGAACTTTTAAGATCTGCTCTCTTAGCATGAGCTTCTTGAATTATTCAAGGAGTTAAATTTTGTTCTGTGCAGTTTTAGTGTTGCTTATTTTAACAATAATTTTGTCTTTTAAAAACTGAGTGATACATGTTTAGATTTAGTTTTTGTATTCCTTACCCTTACTCTGATTAAATAAGATTTTACAAAGGAAATAAATACAACTTCAAAGGAAAATTTAGTAATTTATTCTTCAGAAAGATGGATGGATATTATTATCCAGGTGACATTTAGCAGAGTTCCCTTGTAGCGATTCCTATTTGAAAAATTAAGCACTATAATTGTATGTTTTCCTTTTTCTTTCTTGCCTTTTCTTGTAGGTAAACGAAACTGAACTCCTATGCAAAGGTAATGCTGATACTTGAAAAGCGGAAAGGAAAGCTAAATAAAGGTCTTTATTAGTTTGGTTTTCTTATTTTAGGTTCTAAAGTAAGCAATAGAAAACCAGCAACGAGAGATAAGGAAGAAAGTTCTGAGCAGTACCAAAGAGACATGCAAACACTCATCCTACAGGTAAAGACTTTATTTCGGCAAACCAGAGAGTTTCTGTCTGTAGCTTGCTTTGAGTATCACGCCTTCACTGCCATGTAAGTATCTCTTTGCATACATGTTACATCTAGGCATCATGAGATAAAGAAAATTGAGGTTATTCCTAGTTTATAGAAGCTTATATTTTAAAAACCATTATTCTATATTAACCATTCTAGAGGTGCTATTCTGAACCCTCAGTTCACTCAGCTTATTTGCTCATCCCTACGCAACGAAATCGTCATACAGTAAGAGTCCTTTTGTGGTTGCCTAGGGGATACACAGAGGGTTGCAGTCGTCTGTGCTGACAGACCAAACGCTGGGGGTATAGCAGTTTATTAGTGCATGTGTTCTAAGTCTAGGAGAGTGATTCAGCATCCTCGTACTGCCTGCTAATGGTCTGTCATTTGCAACCACAATTCTCATCTAGTTACATTCAAATTCCGTCATTATCGGGGGGCTCTATTGATTTAAATGGCAGTTCCTGTCTTTGGCCAATATCTCCATTTGTAGTCATGACAGCCAGACTCAGATAAGGAAGTTACATTATACTCATTTTGCTCCACTTTTTAAATTAAAAAAATGAAGGAAAAATGTCATTCTATTTCTATGCCATTGGGGAGTCTTAAAGGGGAAACACTGCTTCAGGTTTAAAAGGGGAGATAGTGAAGAGGTAGGGATCATAGATTAGGGGAAATTGGGTTTTCTAGCTTTCTCTGTGTGGCACAGATGCTCTGCTGTGTGTGAAGTCTGCTCTTGTATAGCCTAACCCCATTTATAAGTCACTGAGTAAGGAGGAGTGCCCAGTGAGGCCTTTCTTCTATTCGTTTTGCTGCTGTCTTTTGTTTTTTTGTTTGTGGGGTTTTATTATTGTTGTTGTTTTTCTGGAGAAAGGCTGACTTTAGAGGTAAAGAACAAGAGGAAGCAGAGCAGGAGTGGATGCCTCACCCTTTCTGGCTTGTCTAGGTGGAAGCACTGCAGGCTCAGCTGGAAGAACAGACCAAGCTATCTAGAGAGCAAGTTGAAGGACTCATGGAGGATAGACGGATTCTCATCGAGGAAGTACAAGTTCATCACCAAAGAAATCAGGACAGAATCAAAGAGCTTACCCAAAAGTGAGTGTTCAAGGAAGCTATTCCTAACAGATTTAAAATTTTTTCTGAGTGGCTTAAAAGATAATGATCCTAGCCCTGGCTGCTGTAGCTCAGTGAATTGAGCGCAGGCTGCGAACCAAAGGGTCGCCGGTTTGATTCCCAGTCAGGGCACATGCCTGGGTTGCAGGCCAGGTCCCCAGTGAGAGCCACGTGAGAGGCAACCACACATTGATGTTTCTCTCCCTCTCTTTCTCCCTCCCTTCCCTTCTGTCTAAAAATAAATAAATAAAATCTTAAAAAATAAAAAATAAAAATAATAGTCCTGTACTTTTGCAACATAGTATCATGGAACTGCCAGGAACCTTGAACAAATTGTCTGTCAGACACCTCCACCTCTACATTGGTGGGTATCCAGGCATGCTGGTGGTTCTTTTCTTGAGGAATCAAGGGTTGGTATTTCAGATGCTCAGTGTAACCCATTTTAGTGCGTTAGCTTGGTCTTAGTGATTAAGAAATGTTCTTTTAACCACTGATATGTTATCTGACTCAATATATTAGGGTCCTTTTCTTTTTTTCGCCCTTCATGAAAATGGAAAAATATGATTTACATACTTGTACAAAAAAAAAAAAGACACAAACTCTGTACTTAACTGCTTTTTTTTCCTTACCTGCCTGCGTTTCCTCACCTTTCTGCGGTGTGATTTCATCCCCATCATTTTACTAGGCATACCCTTTACCAGGCGTGCTGACACTGACTTCTTAATTTCTCTGACCAGTTATCTCTTTACAGCCCTCAATGTAATCAGTATCTTTGCATGTTTGGCACCTCTGCTCACTCTTTGAAGTTAATCTCCCTTGGTTTCTCCAATACCTGTCTTTTTTGGTTCTTCTACCTGTCTAACCCTCCTCCGCCTTTTGTCTGGTACCAGTGGCCAGACCTGTGCTATAAAGACATCTTCAGTTGAGTATGTTTCAACACCACTTTTGGTACTTATGCAAAGGGGATTAAGTTCAAGAAAAAAAGGACTTAGTGTGACTGCCATTTCTTCCACTTTTGGTTTCTGCGCCTTTCCCAGGGCTTCCAGCAGCAAAGTGTCAAGACAGAGCTTTCAGAGGCTCACAGACACTGTGGTCCATAGGAGCCACTGTGAGAAGGGCCCAGGGAAAAACTTGCCATTTTTGGTGGAAAATAGGTGGCAGTTACTACCTATGATGACTTCGTAGTTTGGATCTGGATTTGCTGCACCGTTCTTTATAGTAAGACACCAACTGCTTAAAAAATAAAGATATTTTAGTTAATCCGTGAAACAGATATGAAGAGGAGTACTTTAAGAGGTGCAGTGTCTTTGAAAAATGGATCAAACTGTTGAATTCAACATACCAGATGTGTTTGTAAATGAATTTATGTCATGAATCCTTAATGCCTCTTCTCTGGGGAGGAAAAAGAATGTGAATGAACACCTCAGATTGACCATATTGAAACCAATATGTTTTTCTTCCCTAATAAGCACTCCCTCCCCCATCTCAAACCTACTACTTCATTCTTTTGCCCGTTTAGTTTAATAACATCACATACAGTTTCCCAAGCTTGAATTCTCAGAATTATCTTGAACTTCCCATTCTTATTCCCTCATTCTACACCCTATGGAGCGCAAGCCTAAGGAGCCTCTAAAATCGTTCTCTGCTCTCATTCTTATTGTATAGGCTCAAGTTACATCATTTAAATTTTTACAGTAACCTAAATGTACTTCCTCTCACTGCTCCCTTCGTATTCTGTACTCTTCCTCACTATCGCTAGTAGCTCCTCCATTAGGACTTAGCAGGTGCTTGAAGACATTTGATAGCTCCCTGTTCATCTTATGAGAAAGCCCTGATATCTCACCATGAATTTTTAGAGACTTCACCTGGCACTAAATTAACCTTTCAGCCCCACCTCCTTTTCCGTTGCTGTAGTTTACTTTGTCTTCCAGCCAAACTAATAATATCTATTGTTCATGGAACACTTGCTCTGTGGCAGGTACCTTGCTTTGCAGTGTCATCCTTCTCTGAAGACTTCCCCAGGCAGAAATAAATTTTCCTCCTCCACATTCCCATAATGATGAACATGCCTCTGTGATGACATTTATCATCATCTATCATAATTATGTCTTTGTTCCTCCAGGGTCTTGCCCTATGTCCATAACAGGAGCACAATAAACATCCGTTGAACACTTGGTGATGCTTACCAAGTTGCACCCTACCACTTCTTTTCGGTGGTAAACCTCCAATATTTTAAAATTATTTTCGTGTTACATTCTTCATCTCTTTATTGTTTTTTATTCTCAAACTTTTCTAATGTTTCTTCCTCCATTTTAAAATGTGGTACCATATTTTTTGGACTGTAAGACACACTTTTTTCCTCCAAATTTGGATGGTAAATGGGGGTCCGTCTTATAGTCTGAATGTAGCTTACCTGGCTGTTTACATTTACATTGGTGAAATACTATGTTATTTATATTATTAAATATTTTACCACATTTTTTGCTTCAATTTTTTTTTCCTGTTTTCCTCCTCTAAAACCTAGGTGCATCTTATAGTCCAGTGCATCTTATAGTCTGAAAAATATGGTAATTAAAATTGGATGTGATACTCAATTAAGATTTTTGACCAATGCAGGATAGAAAATGCCTTATTTTAGGTATTTTGTGCTTAAGCATAAAACTTTAACTTTTCATTGGATTTTCATTGTTTTTAATGGAACAGTATTTTTTAATTGTCATAGTAATTTGTAATTTTTTATCTGTTTTCCAGAATATTAATAATCGTCTTAGTTTAGCATCATCTGCATGTCTGAGCACATGATCAGTTCCTTCCATTATGTCATCCTGAGGATATTAAATGGCATGAAATTCAAGGCCATTGATGACTGCCCTTTGGGTGTCACTTTCACCATTTGTACAGTAGCAAGTCCATGCTTCCCACTTTATAATTGAGAACATAATGTAAGAATAAAATAACTCATTGAAAGCAAGAGAGAACATTGTGGTAACTAAATCAATCTCTCCCTCTTTATGCACACATACATATACCTGAAAAATATATATGTATTTTTTTCATCTGCTGACAGTTATTGTACTTTGTGCCTGGCATTATGCTATCATTTTTCCCTGTCTGTGTGCCCTGTTACTCGTGAAAAGGGCTAAGTGGATCTGACATTAGTTGTTCAGTGGAAAAGTAGAGTGATCTCTTCACAGTGTTTAATGCTGTTTGCAAATAGTTTGATTATTTGGTGCAGCATTTTTCTAGGTGTTGATGTAAACTGATGGATTGCTTAGTTGTAAAGATGTTCTTTGTTGGTGATAGAAACATCATTTTTCTATTTCTAAATCTCAGTAGTCAGCAGAAATCTATTTAGTATCTTGTGTATGTCTAGTAGTTGCTTCTGTCCTTGATAGTTTGGTGGTAGCAGGACAAAAATAACTGACAAACAAGTACATGCTTTCATTCAGGTTGGAAAACATGCACATTGACAGTTAAAACATGAGAGTATATTATAAGCAAGCTGAATTATAACACAGGAGACTAGATTTAAGCTGATAAGGAATTTCAGACAATGGAGAAATTAAATGGGCTAAAGTTGTCAAGATGACTGTAGAGACGAAGTTGATCTTGAAAACAGCTTAAGATTTGATATCAGGTAGATTACATGTAGAGCACAGCTAAACAAAAACAAAGCTGTTTCTGATGTTTTAGAATTTGTGTTAACCCTCAGTCAGAACACCATAAGTTAGGTTCTTTATTGTAAAGTCTAGTGCCTGAGAATAGTCCATACTTGTGCAGGCTGTGTGTAAATTTTTTATTTAGTCCTTCTGATTATATAGCCTGAAATTAGCACTTGGCAAAATATCTGTAATGACCAGTTTGTGAACCAGTGAGCATGGGGAGGTACATTATATTCTGTCCCATAAAACATGTGGGATTGGGAGTGATCAGATTAAGCATATTTTTTAAACTAATAATAATTTATTTTATTTTATTTACTTTTAGAGAGGGGGAAGGGTGGGAGAAAGAGAGGGAGAGAAACATCAATATGCAAGAGATTTGGTTGCCTCTCGCACACCCCCAGCTGGGGACCAGACCCACAACTCAGGCATGTGCCCTGACTGGGAATCGAACCGGTGATCTCTCAGTTTGCAGACTGGTACTCAATCCACTGAGCCACACCAGCCAGGGCTAAAACTGCTAAGAATATTTTACAGAATTTATATATGGTACAGTTTTTAAAGAACCTGTATCTTTCCTTCCTTTGGAATAACTGTGCCATATGTGCTGTGTAAACATCTTCATGTTCACATTTGTCCTTCTTTCAGTCTCCATCACACCCAGGAACTGCTCTATGAGAGCACCAAAGACTTTTTGCAACTCAGATTTGAAAACCAAAATAAGGAGAAGTTGTGGATGCATGAAAAGGATCATTTGATGTCAAAGATTAAGCAATGCAGGGTACAGTGTAAGAAGAAAGAAGATAAAATTGGAAAAGTTTGGCCAGTTGTTCATGAGAGTCATCGTAAACAAAATGAATTTATTAAGGTATTTTTTATGTGTCTTACAGAAGTTGTTTTTTCTTTTTCCCTGTAAGAATTTGAAAGAAATCAGAAAAATTTCAAAGAACCTAAGAATTATCGTACAAGATCCATTCAGTCCAGGAAGCTGATGTAGCAATAACCTCAAGAAATAGGTTTCAAAGTAGCTCATAAATACAGTGTTTGTAGATTTAGAAGATCAAACGATCGATTTATTCATTCGCTTCATTCAACGAATATTTAATGCTCTCCTACTATGGGCTAGGCTCTGGGGCTACAGCAGTAAATAAGCTTGATCAGGTTTGCCATCATGGTATTTACATCTTCGTGGGTAAGAAAGAACAGAAACATTAACAAAGGAAATGATAGATTAAGAAAAAGTGGTTTTAAGGAATTAAAAGTATTGTGTAAAGATTATATGTAGTTCCTGGAAGTCTACTTTTATGGAGAAGCACAGGGAGACTCTCTTAAGTCTGGTGTTTTTACTGAGACCTAAATAATGGGACTAAGCTGTAGAGATCTAGGGGAAGGGCATTCCAAGGAGAGGGAAGAGCAAGTTTAAAGGACATGGAGTATGTATGTTCAGAAATGAAGTGATGTAAAAGGAGGGTGGAAGGTGGCCCTCTGTGATTCACTTCTACATGCTGCTACAACCTCTTTGTGCATGACTTCTTCCTTGCTTATTCCTCTGTAACCACAACAGTCTTCTTTTTCCTATACTCTAGGGCCTTTTAAGTTGCTCTTCCCTCGCCATGGAATGCTTTTCTAGGTCCATATGTAAGGAAGTAACATAATCTTATTTAGCTTACTTTATTTTTATTTTCATTTCTTTTATTTATGAGAGTGAGCGAGAGAGAAACATCAATCAGTTGCCTCTCTTACGTGCCGTGACCAGGGATTGAACCCACAACGTTTTGGTGTACAGGTGACGCTCTAACCAACTGAGCCAGTCAGCCAGGGCTTATTTAGCTTTTTAAAAGATCATTCTGACTGTTCAATGGAACATGTATAATAAGTGTTGTTGCTGTTTCTGTCATTTTAAAGAACTTCAAAAATGTGTCCCAAACATATACAGTAGTCCCTTGGTATCCACAGGGGATTGATTCCAGATACCAAAGTCCATGGTTGCTCAAATGTCTTATATAAAATGGCATAGGATTTGTATTAACCTACACACATTTTCCCATATACTTTATTTACTTACGTTTAAAGATTTTACTTATTTACCTTTAGATAGAGGAGCAAAAGAGAGGGAGAGCAAAACATCGATGTGCGAGAGAAACGATTGCTGCCTCTTGTTTGCCCGCACCTGGGGACCTGGCCCGCAACCCAGGCATGCCCCCTGACCGGGAATCGAACTGGCAGCCTTTCAGTTTGCAGGATGATGCCCAATCTACTGATCCACACCGGTCAGGGCATCCCATGTACTTTAAATCATCTCTACTTATAATACCTAATACAATGTAAATAGTTGTTATACAACATTTTTTAGGATGGAGATTTTCAGTTTGTGTGCCATAAGAATTTTTAAAACATGTAATACCTGACTACTTAGGGGCAGGGGCCTCTTTTTCCTTACATTGTCAAAAAAAAACAAACAAAAAAACAACTGACAACAGCCAACACAACAATAACCATTTGGTGTGAATGAATCAAAATTATACCTATTTTTGTCAGATTGGCAAAAAATATATATTGTTTGGTGTGCCACAGAACCTTAGTAATTAGTTTATGTGTGCTATGAGATGAAGAGGGCTGAAAATCACTGGTTTAGGGAATAATGACAGGGAAAGAAGTCTGTATGTGTTCATAGGCCTAACTGCATAGTACACGTCAGCAACAATGTGCCCTTTTTTAAAGAATATTTTTGTTCTGTGGTTGGTTGAATCCATGGATGTGGACCTGCGGATATGAAGGCTGACTATATTCTTACGTCTTACTTGGGCAATTCTGAACTCTGTTATCTACTGTTTACAGAGCCAAAAATACTTGTTTTATTTTAAAGGATTTCTACTATGTACACTTTGGAAAAAAGCTAAGAGAATTCTCTTTCAAATGTTCTCCAAAGTTCCTTGCTGTCCTGTTACTTAACTCATTTGTATTCTATAAATCCTTTCATTCCTTTCTTTCTTTATCTAAATGCTATTTGAAGTACCTAAGTTATAGAACCCAGTAATATTTTTTTCCCTTTTGACCCACAGTCCCTAAAGGATAAGTTAGTACAAGAGAAAAAGCTGTCCAACATGTACCAAGAGCAGTGCATTTCCCTAGAAGAACAACTTGCCCAAATTCGTGAGGAAGAGGGAGTGAGGAGAGAGATCTTCAAGGTACAAAATTCTCTGCCATTTATGGTAGTGTGGGAAGCCACATGGCTCAGGGAATGCTTCCCTCATTGTCGTGAATGCCTTCTCACTTCCCTGTGTTTAGGACCGCTCTACCAAGATGGGGAAGCGCTTACAGGTAATGACAAAGCGCTATGAGGCCTTGGAGAATCGGCGTATCTTGGAAGTAGAAGGCTTTAAGACAGATATTAAGGTTCTCCGGCAGAAACTGAAAGACCTGGAGCAAATGCTCTATAAGGTAATTGCTGATCTTGAATTATTAAAAGGGATACAGGTGAGAACACATGGTCATGAGGGCTCATCAGGAGAGAGAGGTGCCATTTCCCTGATGGTAGGTACTTATGGATCCTTTAAGTCTCAGTAAAATTGGTTGAACAAGTGCACGCTAGAGGGAAGACAAAAATAGGTTAAATAATTGAATGACTATATCATTATACTTTTATCTGAGCTAACTTAACAGAAATTTTTGTCCTTCCCAATTCAAGAAATAGATTAAAAGAACTGTGTCTATATTATAAATAGGGAAAATGAGTATTTGAGTAATAAAGTAATTTTTTCCTACCAGACACAGCTTTATTTAGAAACAAAGCTGCCTCAAGAGCCTTCTTACAGAGATTTAACCAGTTACCCACAGATCCTAAATGATCACTATTCCAAACAAAGTTGATCATAAAAAAGATGAGGTAATTTCTTTGGCAAATTCCCCAGTGATGCTTATATCGGTCTCTTCTTTTTACTCATTGTTAATTGTTTATTGATCTCTATCTCAAGTCTGCTTTACTGTTGTGTGGGAAAGCAGAACCTCATGCCTTCTTTTACTCTAAAGCAGGGGTGTCAAACCCATTTTCACCGGGGGTCACATCAGCTTCCAGGTTGCCTTCAGAGGGCCGAATGTAATTTCAACTCCTTAACAGTTAAGGAGTTGTTACATTTATACAGCCCTAAAATTATCTTGACCCTTTGAAGACAACCTCAAGGCCGATGTGGCCCCCAGTGAAAATGAGTTTGACACCTCTGCTCTAAATTTTCGATCTTCTAGTCACTAAAACTAAAGATTGAATTTACCTTCTATAACAAATATGTCATAAAAAGGAGCCGGCATAGCCTGGTCTTTATGACTGCTTTGTCTCCTCTGGCATATATTCTAATCTTTTTTTTTTCTTTTTCCTCAAATCTCTAGGCAACACTTAATGCCCGGGCAAACCAGGATCTTGCCATTCTGTATGAGGTCCGTGACAGCAATAGACGGGCACATAAGATTCAAGGAGAACTGAAAAACCTAAAGTCCAAAGTATTTGGTCTGGAGAATGAACTTAGACTCTGTTGATGTTTACTTTTAGAAATGGCCCTCGTCCATAGTAAGTCTGCTTTCTCAGATCTGATAAATATGTCTTCTTCTCCCAGAACTGTCGGCAGAATTGACTAGGGCGGTGGTATTCTTTATTGTAAAGACAGGGTGAAGAATCAGGGACCACTAAAAAAGCCTTTCTTACGTGCTAAACTGTATAATTTTGCTGTCCTGTTAACTTCTTTGTCTGGATTAGAACCTAAATTACTTAGACACTTTCCCACATTATTTTTTCCATTTATAATGAGAGGTTTTTGTCTTTTAAGAAGACGGTAACCATGAAAACTCAGGAAGAAAGGATTATTTGCTATGTTCTTGGCTGAGAGACAGTAGGAGAAACACTTTCCTTGAGGACATAACGGCATCCACCGAGGTTGCCTTTGTTGTAGGTACATCACAACTGTCAAATGTGAATAGGCAGTAATTCTGCTCATTGAACTTTCTGCTTTGGGGAGCTGTGAGGCCTTAATTACTTTTATAGACACCCAATCTCATGAAGTTTCACCAGAGGGCGATAGAGATTCTACTCTTAAGCAAAGTGTTTATCAAGGAAAATAAATGTGGCACTTTGGTAAGAGTTAGTAAAACCTAAATAAATAATCCTTGTATGAAAAGTATTGTACCAATAACATGTTTTTTAAAAAAAATAATGTATATATTTTAAAGTAACTATTTTCAATAAAATGTGTAATTGAAAATATTCTCTCTGAGTTTTCTGTCATTTCATGTTAAAAACCACATGACACTTTGTTAACGGCATGACACTTTGCTTACACGCCCTTGGTCTTTACAGCCCTGTATGAGTATTAAAGGTTCCTAAATGCATCCCTGAAATCATCTGGTATTGAAAGTAGTGAGATAGTTCTAAAGGCGATGGCACTAAGACTTCCTCCATTTTTTCCATCTGTATCCTTTTTTAGGCAAACGGCTGTGCATTTGAGGCGAACTAATTATGTGTTTACCTAGATGGCCTCTGGGAAATCAGTCTTAGCTTAGTATGACATCTTGTGACTTACCCAGGGCTGAGTAGTGAAGAACAGGCTTTCGTATTTGTGTGAAGGGAAGTGGTAATTAAATGGTCAGTAGAGGATGCTGCCTTTTTTGTCAAAGCCTATGATAACAGACCAGGTTTTTTTTACTACTAAATCAGGACAGAAATTCTCAGAGGGACCAGTCCTGAGCTTTAGAAAGATGTACATAAGTGGACGGTTCTTCCTTTTGTCCTAATACTTCAGGAATTGGCTTTTCATGACTTGCTGTTTTGATGCTGGGCAAAACACAGAGCCCTGTTGAATGAGAATTTCATAGTAAGAAGGAATCTTAGAGGTTATATAATACAAATTTTTAATTTTATATATGACTCCGAGGCCTACCACTATTGACTTCAGCTATCAGTTGGTAGTTACTAACACCCAGTCTCAATGCCAACGACATTCATTTTCATATTAACCTCCCACTAATGTAGTCTATCTCTAAACATCACCAATAAACAGTAAAGAGTAGTGGAAAGAGTCTGTGCGGGCTTTGGAGAATCACAGATGTAGCTTCAATCTTGCCTCTTCCTAAAACCCTCAGTGGTGTAGTCTCTTCATCTATAAAAGAGAGATAAATCTATCTGCTTTAGTGGGACGATTGTGAGGATTAAGAGAAAATCTAGTATCCAGAATATATAAAAAACTTACAATTCAACAATAAAAAATTGCCAAGGGATCTGGATAGACTTTTCTCTGGAGAATATATACAAATGGCCAATAAGCACATTAAAAGATGCTCAACATCATTAGTTATTAGGGAAACAGAAAACAATGGTGACATACCACTCACACCTACTAGGATGGCTGTAATACAAAAGAGTAGGTGCTGACGTGCGTGAGGGGAGAATGGGAGCCTGAAGTACTGCTAATGGATGGAGTGTGGTGCTGCTGCTTAGGAAAACAGTTATCATGTGACCCAGCAATTCCTTTCCCTAGGTATATACCCAAGAAAAATGAAAATACACATCCCCACAAAAACTGGTACATAGATGTTCATAGCAGCATTATTCATAATAGCCATAAGGTAGAAATGACCCAAATGTCTATCAACTGGTGAATAGGTAAACGTTCAATGGACTATTTTTTTTAAGATTTTATTTATTTTTTACCGCTTCTCGGCCTTTTGGCTAAGATCAAGTGAAGATTTTATTTATTTTTAGAAAGGGGGAAAGGGAGGGAGAAAGAGAGGGTGAGAAACATCAATGTGTGGTTGCCTCTTGTGTGCCCCCTACTAGGGGCCTGGCCTGCAACCCAGGCATGTGCCCTAGACTGGGAATCGAACCAGTGACCCTTTGGTTTACAGGCCGGCTCTCAATCCACTGAACCACAACAGCCAGGGACAATGGACTATTATTCAGACATAGTAAGGAATGAAGTACTGACATGCCCTGCAACATGGGTCAACCTTAAGAATATTATGGTAAGTTAAAGAAGCCACATATGATAGGCCACACATTGTATAATTCCATCTACATGAAATGTCACAATAGGCAAATACAGAGAAACAAAGTAGATTAGTGACTGCCAGGGGCTGAGGAGAAGGTTTCAGGATGAGGAGTGCCTACTAATAGGTGTAGGGTTTCTTTCTGGGGTCATGAAAAATGTTTTATAATTAATGGTGCAAAACTGAATATGCTAGAAGTCACTGAATTGTACACTTTAAAAGAGTGAATTTTACCCGGCTGGTGTAGCTCAGTGGATTCAGTGCGGGCTGGGAACCAGAGGGTCCCGGTTCAATTCCCAGTCAGGGCACATGCCTGGGTTGCGGGCCAGGTCCCCAGTGAGGGCCATGTGAGAGGCAACCATACATTGCTCTTTCTCTCTCCCTTTTCCTCTCTCTAAAAATAAGTAAATAAAATCTTAAAAAAAAAAAAAAAAGCTTTTTAAAAAAGGGTGAATTTTACATAGGTTGTATATATATATATTTTTTTCTTTTTTAAAGATTTTATTTCTTTTTAGACAGAAGGGAAGTGAGGGAGAGAGGGTAAGAAACATCAGTGTGTGGTTGCCTCTCATGTGGCCCCCACTGGGGACCTGGCTGCAACCCAGGCATGTGCCTGACTGGGAGATTATATATATTTTTAAAGTCCATGAAATGGCTTAGTTTTGTGCCTAGCATGTAGTGAGCATTCAATTACAGTTAACTATCATCAATATTTTAGCTTCAGTTGACTTCCTTTCAAGTGCCCACCATTGTTAGTCAGATTCCAGCATGCATTTAATACCATTCATTTCTCCATTCAGCATTTTATTCTGAGATGCTTTGTATGTACTAGAAATTGTGCTGGATCTTAAGTTTATAGAGCACATAAAAATATTCTTTGTGCTCCAAAGGTTGGTGGGAAAATAAGTACTACAGGTGCAGAGGATAGAAAGCAGCAGAGAAGATGACTTAAATGAGGTCGTATTTGAGCTGAATCATAAATGTGAATTCAGAGTCAGACAAGAGTTTGGGCATTCTAGGTAGAGGGACAACATGTGAAAGCATGGGGAAGTGCGAGGACAGGAGACAAAGTCATATAATGCAGGACATAAATATATGAGCCCTAACTGATGTGACTCGATTGGGTTTCATTCTGCAGAGTGAAAGGTTGCTGACTGGACTCCTGGTCAGGGCACATGCCTGGGTTGTGGGTTTGGTCCCTGGTCCAGGGTGTGTATGGGAGGCAACCAATCAATGCTTCTCTCTCACATCAATGTTTTTCTCCCTCTCTTCTCCCTCCCTTCCTCTCTCTCTAAACATAAAATCTTTTTTTAAAAAAGTATGATATTATTCAATTTAATACAATAATATATTAATATGTATTAAATAATACGTGACATACATATTATATATTAATGTGTATTACATTATACAATAATGACCTTTTGGCTCTGGCTGGTGTGGCTCAGTGGATTGAGTGTTGGCCTGAGGACCAAAGGGTCACCTGTTCAATTCCCAGTCCGGCACGTGCCTGGGTTGTGGGCCAGGTCCTTGGTAGGGGGTGCGTGAGAGGCAATCACACATTGATGTTTCTCTCCCTCTCTTCCTCCCTTCTCCTCTCTAGAAATAAATTAAAGAAAATAATGACCTTTGCATCAAATGAAAACTTAATGGTTAAAAACAAAACCAGAAATATTTAATAGTATTAATTCATGTATTAAAAGAATTCAAAGTGCAAACTCACTTTCATAGAACTTCGGGTGGCCCTGGCCAGGTAGCTCAGTTGGTTAGAGCATTGTCTTGATATACATGAGTTTGATCCCTGGTCAGGGCACCTACAAGAATGAGCCAATGAATGCATAAATAAGTGAAACAACAAATTCTCTCTCTCTCTCTCCCCTCCCCCCCCGCCCTCTCCCACCCTGGTCCTCTCTCTCTCTAAAAGTCAATAAATGAAAATGAAAAAAAAATTAGGGTGGAGAGGAAGCATTACACATTGATAAATAGATGTTTCTTTCCTGGGAAATCCTTGTACTGCAGATCAAGGCAAGGAACAACTACATAATACCAGGATTCATTGCAGTATCTGCAGGAACAAAGCAAAGCAGAAAATCTTTAGAAAAGAGCTAGTGGTGTCATCTGCTTTGCCTTAAATTTTCTCTTCTAGTCTATGTATGAAAGTCACTTAATAAGTCACCTTGTTATCCATTGAAATTTTTGATTTTTTTCCACAAAATAGCCTCTATGTTGTTTTTCAAAAGATTTTAACTTTTTAAAGGGAGGGAGAAAGAGAAAGAGAAATATGATGTGGGAAAGATACAGCGATTAGTTGCCTCTTGCATGCACACTGACTGGGGATCGAACCTACAACCCATGCATGTGCCCTGACCAGGAATTGAACTGACGACCTTTTGATTTGTGACCTTTCAGTTTGTGGGATGACACCCAACCCACAGAGCCACACCAATCAGGTCAACTATGTTAGTTTTTATCTAGTCTTATGATTCTCGCTGCCTTTCCACCCACTCCGCACTAGCTGGGCTACTGAAATTTACTGTAATATTTGCCACAGAGCAGATTGTACTGTTGTAGCTCACTGCATACATAAACATAAGAAAAGAGATGGCTATAGTCCTTTTCCAGAACAGATATTCAAGGCTGGAGCTAAAGGAAGACACTGGGAATAGAGAGGAAGGGACAGATACAGAAGTAGAATGAACATCATTTCTTTGTAATGGATAAGATATGAGGGTTGGGGACGAGGTAAGGATAATTCTCTAAATCCAAAATTTCTGGCTTGGGGAACCATGTGTATAGCAACAGCATTAACTGAGATTTAGCATATGTGGGAAGCAGTAGGTTTTCCAGTAAATGTTTATTTATTTTTATTGATTTTAGAGAGAAAGGGAGAGAAAGAAACATCGATTTTTTTCTCCATTTATTTATGCATTCATTGGTTGATTTTTAAAAAGATTTTATTTATTTTATTTTTAGATTGCAGAAGGGAGGAAGAGAGGGAGAGACATATCAATGCGTGATTGTCTCTCACGCGCCCCCTACTGGGGACTTGGCCCACAGTCCAGGCACGTGCCCTGACTGGGAATCCAACCAGCAACACTTTGGTTCTCAGTCCGGCACTCAATCCACTGAGCCACACCAGCCAGGGCCATTGGTTGATTCTTGTAAGTGCCCTGACCAGAGATCGAACTGGCAATCTTGGCACATCAGGACGACACTGTAACCAACTGAGCTATTTACTCTAGGCCAATCTAGTAAATTTGAGATTATGGATTAAGAATAAGTGAGGTCGGGACTTCTAGTCAAGATGACAGCACAGATAGACATGGCTCACTTCCTCACACAACCACGTCAAAATTACAACTAAATTATAGAACCACCATCACTCAGAACAGTCAGAAATTGAGTTGAATGGAAGTCTGACAACTATGGAATTAAAGAAACCACATCCATTCAGACTGGTAGGAGGGGCAGAGATACAGAATGAGCTGGTCCCACATCCACATGTGGTGGATAAAAATTTGGGAGGGATGTATTGGGAGTGAGGAGTCCCAGCCCCACACCAGGCCCCCAAGCCCAGGGTTCCAGTGCCAGGAACATAAGTCCCCATAACTTCTGGCTATGAAAATCAGTGGGGATTGAGTTTTTGGAAGAAACTTCTGGAGTCTCAAGCATTTACTCTTAAAGAACCCACACACAGATTTACTCAGACTCACTCTCTCTGACCTCCAGCACCTGTGTAGCAGCTTGAAAGGCAACAGCAACATACAGCAAGAAACTGAAGTGTGTGACATCAAGGTGAGAGCTGGAGGACAGCTTTCTCCCAGACAGAAAGGTGGGCAGAGGACATTGTTCCTCTTCTAAACCCTCTCCCCACAGAGCCAAAGAGCCAGCAGGCAGGTACCATATCAATATGGTACTCCATCAGTCTGGCTAACTGCCCCACCTTGGAGATTCCTGAAGACTCTGTCCCACCCAATTCACAGGCCCACCCAAGCTGCTTTTCCATATTTATAGCTGATCTTTGGGCATGCTTCACAACTTCCTAAATCCTCTCAAACAAGCAACAGCTGGCTTCAGTGAGCCCTCTGCCCCTATGCCTCTTGCTAAGTAGTCCCAGACACAGCACTAGCAGTAGCCAGCCTAGCTTCACACCTTGGCTTTGCCTGGGAATCTCCAAGCCCAGCACTAGTAGCAGCCATCTCAGATTGCTTTGTAGCTCAGGCAGAGTAACCCAGGCAAAACACAGGTGGGAGATGACCTTGGCCTGCACCACCCAGGAAACCCCAGAGCCTATACACCCAGTAGACAGCTACAGACCGAGTCGCAGCACCAACACCCTGCCCCTGCACAACTGATCCTTCTCAGGTGGTGGAAGTTGGTAGTCAGTGGTCACAGCCAGTCTTTGCAGCTGGCTGCCCTGGAAAAATCCCTCCCATGAACTTCCAACAGCAATCAAGTCTCAATTGCAAGAGAAGGGTTTACTCAGCCCACACAAATGGCATAACTCCAATATCCAGCTTGGGTGATACTGGAGGCTGTGCCACTGGATCCTACAGCACACCTACTACATTAGGCCACACTACCAAGATACAGAGTCAAAGAAGCTCTACTTAATACATAGAAACAAAACAGGGAGACTGCCAAAATGAGCAAATAAACATGGCCCAAATGGAAGAACAGATCAATCAAAACTCCAGAAAAAGAACTAAACAAAATGGAGATAAGCAATCTATCAGATGCAGAGTTCAAAACATTGATTAAAAAGTTGCTCAAGGAACCTCAGCAGCATAAAAAGGATCCAGTCAGAAAGGGATCCAGTCACTATTGAAATAAAGAACAATTTACAGAGAAACAACAGTAGAGTGGAGGAAACCAAGAATCAAATCAATGATTTGGAACATAAGGAAGTAAATAACAACCAATCAGAACAACAAAAAGAAGAAAGAATCTAAAAAAAAAAAAAAGGGATAATGTAAGCAGCCTCTAGGACAACTTCAAGCATTCCAACATTCACATCATAGGGGGCCAGAAGGAGAAGAGACAGAGCAAGAAATTGGAAATCTATTTGAAAAAATAATGAAAGAAAACTTCCCTAATTTGGTGAAGAAAATACACATGCAAGTCCAGAAAGCACGGAGTCCCAAACAAGATGGATGCAAAATGGCCCACTACAAGACACATCATAATTAAAATGCTACAGGTTAAAGATAAAGAGAGAATCTTGACAGCAGCAAGAGAGAAGGAGTAGTTACCTACAGGGGAATTCCCATAAGATTGTCAGCTTATTTTTCAAAAGAAACTTTCTTTGTAGGCTAGAAGGGATTCCAAGAAATATCAAAGTCATGAAAAGAAGGGACCTACAGCCAAGATTGCTCTACCCAGCAAAACTATCATTTAGAATTGAAGGACAGATAAAGAGCTTCCAAGACCTCCATTTGCCTCCATTAAAAGAAGGACAACAACAATTTTTTTAAAAAAAATTACCAGATATGCCTTAAATCAAAATGTAGGGAAGTCTGACAACCAAGGAGTTAAAGAAGAAACATTCATTCAGACTGGTAGGAGGGGAGGATCGGAGATGGGCAGCCAGGGCGGAGAGGACTCATGGCAAGGCAGCCGCTGGAAGACCAGGCAGGTGAGGGGGCAGCTGGCAGACAAGGCAGTCCCACATCTGCATGCAGATAAACTGGGAGGAAAACTGGGAAGCAAGACAGACTGAGCAACCCAGGGTTCCAACATGGCAAATAAAGCCTCAAAAACTCTGGCTGTAAAAACCTCTGGGGTTTGCGGCAGTGGGAGAAATTCCCAGCCTCACAGGAGAGTTCGTTGGAGAAACCCACAGGGTCCTAGAATGTACACAAACCCACCCATCCAGGAATCAGCACCAGAAGGGCCCAATTTGCTTGTGGGTAGTCGGGGGTGGGGAGTGACTGAAAGTTGTCAGAGAGCCGAGGAAGCCTCATTGTTCCCTCTCCGACCCCTCCCCCACCTAGGGTGCCATGACATAGCCATGTGGGTTGCTGCATTCTAATGAATACCTAAGGCTCTGCCCCTTACAATGTAACAGGCGTGGGGAGACAAAAAAAATATGGCCCAAGTGAAAGAATATATTAAAGTTCCAAAAATAGCAGCAATCTCTAAATAAATATCCAAAAATCTCCAAAAATAGCGGCTATCTCTAAGCAATGAAGAGAGCCAATCAACAGTGAAGGGAAGGAAACCGGGACTCAAATCAACGATTTGGAGCAGAAGGAAGAGATAAATATTCAACCAGAACAGAATGAAGAAACAAGAATTTAAAAAAATGAAGAGAGGCTGAGAAACCTTCAGGACAACTCTAAATGCTCCAACATCTGAATCATAGAGGTGCCAGAAGGAGAAGAGGAAGAGCAACAAATTGAAAACTTATTTGAACAAATAATGAAGGAGAACTTCCCCAATCTGGCAAAGAAATAGACTTCAGGAAGTCCAGGAAGCTCAGAGAGTCCCAAAGAAGTTGGACCCAAGGAAGTACACACCACAGCACATCATAATTACATTACCCAAGATTAAAAATAAGGAAAGAATCTGAAAAGTAGCAAGAGAAAAGGAGAGAGTTACCTACAAAGAGGTTTCCATTAGGACTGTCAACTGATTTCTCAAAAGAAACCTTGCAGGAAAGAAGGGGCTGGAAAGAAGTATTCCAAGTCATGAAAGGCAAGGACTTATATCCAAGATTACTCTGTACAGTAAAGCTTTCATTTAGAATGGAAGGGCAGATCGAGTGCTTCTCAAATAAGGTAAAGTTAAAGGAACTCATCATCATCAAGGCTTTATTATATGAAATGTTAAAGGGACTTATTTAAGAAAAAGAAGTTGATAAAAATATGAACAGCACAATAACAACAAACTCACAACTATCAACAACTGAACCTAAAAACAAAACAAAAACAAACCAGCCCTGGCTGGTGTAGCTCAGTGGATTGAGTGCAGATCTGCCAACCAAAGCATTGGTGGTTCAAATCCTAGACAGGGCACATGCCTGGGTTGTGGCCCAGGTCCCCACTAGGGAGTGTGCAAGAGGCAACCACACACTGGTGTTTCTTTCACTGTCTTTCTCCTTCCCTTCTCCTGTTTCTAAAACTAAATTAACTAAATCATTAAAAACAAAACAAAACTAGAACAGAAACAATCACAGAAATGGGGATCACGTGGAGGGTTATCATGGGGGGGATGGGGGAAGAATTGGGGAAAAGACACAGGGAATAAGAAGCATAAATGGTAGGCACAAAATAGACAGGGGGAGGTTAAGAATAATATAGAAATAGAGAAGCCAAAAAACTTACATGTATGACCCATGGACGTGAACTAAGGTGGGAGGGGGGTGCAGGTGGAAAGAAGAGGGGAATGAGGGGAAGAAAAAAATGGGACAACTGTAATAGCATAATCAACAAAATATATTTTTAAAAATTAAAAAAATAAAAAACAAATTAAGCAACCAAAGGAACAGAGACAGAATCATGGATACGGAGAGCATTTTGATGGTAGTGAGATGGGAGCTGGGTGTGGAGGAATGGGCGAAAAGTGAGGGGCGTAAGAAGTACAAATAGGTTTTTACAGAATAGCCATGGGGATGTAAAGTACAGTATAGGGAATGGAGTAATCAAGGTACCTATACACAGGACCCGTGGTGTGGGGATTGCCTGAGGGAGTGAGGGATCCTGGGTGGAGAGGGGCAAAAGGGAAAAACTGATACAACTGTAATAGCATAATCAATAAAATATAATTTAAAAAGAGTAAGTGAGGTCAGCAGAGAGGTTAAGATTAAAGACAGAGATCTGGAATTATTAGCATATAGAAGATAACTGAAATCATTGATCCAAACTAGGATGTGGATGAGGTCAGAGATAGGAAGCATATAGAATAAGAAGAGGGCCAGAAGGGGGAAACCTAATGGTCAGGGGAGACACCTAGTAATAGAAGAATGGTCTGAGCCCTGGCTGGTGTGGCTCAGTTTGTTGGAGCATTGTCCAGTAAACTGAAAGTTCACAGGTTTGATTCCCAATCGGGGTACATGCCTGGGTTGCTGGTTCAGTCCCTGGTCGGGGAGCCTAAGAGAGGTGGCCATGAGCGTTTCTGTCTTGCATTGATGTTTCTCTCCCTCTCTTCCCCTCTCTCTAAAATCAATGAGAGTAAAAGAAAAGAAAATCAATGAGTGTGTCCTCAAGTGAGGATTAAAAAAAAATAAATGGTCTGAATAACAAGTTTTTTTTAAAACTTAGAGGAATGAGAAGTTCAAGAAGCTAGAGGTTGGTGGTATTGTGAAACACTGCAGAAAGATAAGATAAACGAGAATTGAGATTTGGCAATTTAGTAGCAGATGAAGTTAGAGCAATTTCAGTGAAGTGAAGATGGAGGTTGGCCCATATTAGGTTGAGAGATGAGACAAGGAGGAAGATGGGAAGTAGCTTTAGAGTTGATAAAAGGAGTTTTGATGGGTTTAGGTTGGAGACGTTAGAATCATATTTATGGACTAAAAGGAAAAAGGCAGAGGAAGGTATTGACAATAAAGGGATGAGAGGGAGGGGATGTTCATGAAAAAGATGCTGGAGGAGAATGAGAGCCAGTGCTGAGGGAGGCAATATGACTAGATAAGGGGTGATTGCCTCATTTTTTATAGAGGAAATAAAATCAAGGCCATCCACTGAAAGAGAGATGGGCATTGATGTGAAGAGGAGGTTGATAAGAAGAGTGAACATTTGGAAAGACAGGAGGGAGACAATAAGGGGCAAATGATAGAATTGTGAGGGAGAGGTTCATAGAGTTATACTGACTACCAATGGAAAACTATCTAGGATTGCAGCAAGTCATAATCTGATCATGTACCCTCCTAACTTCCACAGTGCGTAAGGGCACAGCAAAAATGGATCTTCAACAGGCAGACTATCAGGAAAAAGGGCAGATGAAGAGATGGATCTGGAGGGAGGATCTGGCTGCTAAGTGAATGGAGATACTAGAAAGAAAATGTTTCAAAAGCGTTTTGTTTTTAAGTCTCTACATTAAAATATTGCATTATGGTCTAAGCTGTGAAGTATTCTACTCCTGGATTGACTAGTGGCTTAGTTTCAATTTAGCCACACACAAAAAAAAATTGTGAGTGGAACCTGGACTTCTTGGAGCAATGACTTTTCACCTCCTCTCTCAGGTGACATCACAGTCTACCTGTGTTAGGGTGTAGGACATCCCTCATTTTAGAAGTTATGTACTACTTTTTTTTTAACTACCAGGTGATAATATTTACATCTTAAATAGTAAAAAACACTGTTCAAAACACTGGTTATCAGGATGCTCCAGGAACTCACTGGGTTCTTCAACAACATTAAAAAAAAAAAAAACCCAGACAGCATTGAAGGTTGCATTATGTGAAATAAAGAAAAATCTACAGGGAACCAAGAGTGATGGGAAGGAAACCGGGACTCAAATCAATGGTGTGGACTAGAAGGAAGAAAGAAACATTCAACCAGAAAAGAATGAAGAAACAAGAATTCAAAAAACTGAGGAGAGGCTTAGGAACCTCCAGGACATCCTTAAACACCCCAACATCTGAGTCATAGGGGTGCCAGAAGGAGAAGAGGAAGAGCAAGAAACTGAAAACTTATTTGAACAAATAATGAAGGAGAACTTCCCCAATCTGGCAAAGAAATAGACTACAGGAAGTCCAGGAAGCTCAGAGAGTCCCAAAGAAGTTGGACCCAAGGAAGCACACACCACGGCACATCATAATTACATTACCCAAGATTAAAAATAAGGAGAGAATCTTAAAAGCAGCAAGAGAAAAGGAGACAGTTACCTACAAAGGAATTCCCATAAGACTGTCAACTGATTTCTCAAAAGAGACCTTGCAGGCAAGAAGGGGATGGAAAGAAGTATACCAAGTCATGAAAGGTAAGAACCTACATCCAAGATTACTCTGTACAGTAAAGCTTTCATTTAGAATGGAAGGGAAGATAAAGTGCTTCTCAGGTAAGGTCAAGTTAAAGGAGTTCATCATCACCAAGCCCTTATTATGAGAAATGTTAAAGGGATTTATCTAAGAAAAAGGAGATAAAAAATATGAACAGTAAAATGACAACAAACTCACAGTTATTAACAAACACACCTAAAACAAAAACAAACTAAGCAAACAACTAGAACAGGAACAGAATCAGAGAAATGGAGATCACATGGAGGGTCATGAGCGGGGAGTGGGAGAGGGAGAGACAGGGAAAAGATACAGAGAATAAGTAGTATAAATGGTAGGTAGAAAATAGACAGGGTGACGTTAAGAATAGTATAGGAAATGTAGAAGCCAAAGAACTTATATGTACTGCCGTGGGGATCTCGTCCCAGACGAAACCCGTGGGTTACCGTACCCAAATGCGTGTATACATCTCACACTGAGACACGCGGGGGGAAGAAATCCGGCGGCCACGGGTCTCCTCCACCATCCCCCATCTTGGGGAGAAAGACCTCGTGGGTTGCTTAGCCGGGGGTTTTATTAGAGGCATTAAGACACATTTACATTGGATTGATTTTTCATGGGATTAAGCAGAACAGGGATAGGATTACTTATTAGCAAGGCATCAGGATGTTGATTCACGTCTGGTGGCAGACACGACCAGGTTAAAGTAATATTCAGAGATCAGCAAGCCAGAATTTTTTAAGATACACATTTGCCAAATTCCTATTAGAGAATTCCCATCCCACAGACATGATCCACACTTGCTCACACAGGAATCACACGAAGCTGTGCTCAAAACGTGTAAATTCTCAGGACTGCGTGTTTATACACGTGTGGAAATCACTGCCACAATGTACGACCTCTGGACATGAGCTAAAGGCGGGGGGCGGAATGTGGGTGGAAGGGGATATGCAGGGCAGGGGAATAAAGGGAGGAAATGGGACAACTGTAATAGCACAATCAATAAAATATGTTTAAAATAAAATAAAATATTTGTAATATTAAAAAAAGAATCACTTCAAGTTGGGTGCTAAATATTTTTTTTCAGCTTGGACAAATATTTGTTATAAAATAATATGCTTGATAAGTCAATTCACCTTTATCTTCTATCTATCTATCTATCTATCTATCTATCTATCTATCTATCTATAGTAGTTCCCCTTTATCTGCAGTTTCACTTTCCACAGTTTGAGTTAAGAACAAAAATATTACGTAGAAAATTCCAGGAGTAAACAATTCATAAGTGTTTAATTGCATGCCATTCTGAGTAACACGATGAAGTCTCCCACCGTTCTGCTCCGTTCTGCCTAGGACAGCAGCCACCCCTTTGTCCCGCACATCCAGGCTCTACGCACTTAGCAGCCACCTTCGCTATCAGATTAACTGTCATGGTATCGCAGTGCTTGTGTTCAGGTAACCCTATTTTACTTAACAATGGCCCCAAAGCCATTCACATAACTTTTACTGCAGTACCTTGTTATAATTGTTCTATTTTACTATTAGTGATGTTGTTAATCTCTTACTGTGCCTAATTTAAAAATTAATCTCTATCCTAGGTATCCATGTATAGGAAAAAACACAGCATACATAGGGCTCAGTACTGTCCACTCAGGCATCCACTGTGGCTCCTGGATAAGGGGGAATACAGTATCTTTCTGTCTTAGATCATTGTAGATTTACACGTGACTGTAAGGAATCATACGGAGCAATCCTGCGTGCACACAGCCCAGTTCCCCCAGTCAGCCACTCTGTTTTGACCTGGTTAGTCTGTAGTTTTTGTACCCCAATGACTCCATACTGAACCCTGATGTTTCTCATGGGCCTTGAGTTGGTTTTGGACATTCTCTTCCTGTTTTGGTTCATAATTGTCATATCCACTGATCACTTAGTATTTAGCCATATTGGGGCTAATTTGAATTACTACAAGCTTGATATTGCTATGTGGACTGTTCCAGAGCCTCTTAGTTGGCAACCTTGCCTTGACATTTGGAAAAGGGATAGTTAAATATTACATAAAGGGTTCTAGAACCTGAATAAACCTAGTGTAGCACTGTTGTGAAAACTTTCATAAGATTTCATTTGGCTCCAAGTTCAAAAATGAGTTGAGATTGAATTGGTAGGCCTGGAGTTCCTTTACTTAAACTGGAATGGTTCCCCACTCCAGCCCCACCCCTCCTGTACCTGATAAGCTTCTGAAGAAAATAGCTATGTTTTCTGTGTGCAAACGGCTCTGTTCTTTTTCTTGTTTCATGCCAAAGCAATGAACTACTTTCCCCAAAAAACAACCTTATAAGAAACTCTTCTTTCTCTACATGTTCTCTGCTTAAATCCTCTATGATATCCTTGGGATTCTGTATTTTACGTCAACTCTGTCTGACGAGACCCCTCTTGAGTTCATCCCTGCCTGTCTCCTGGTGTATCACATACAGCTGGTCTCCCAGCCTTACCTGCTGGGCACTTGCTGCTGGCCTGTCCACATCTGCATGATATTGCCCCTGCTCTGCTGCTTCTCAGCTCTCTGTGCTCGTCTAACTCCTGTGTCTGCTGGGCTTTCCCACTCCTTATCTCTGGCCCCTCTTTTGCTGGTCCCATTGGTGTTGCTGTTCCCAGGATCCTGCCTTGGATTCTTTCCACTAATCACCTGGGTCTTCTCCTGAACATGATCTCACGCTTTCCCATAACTCCAACTGCTAATGGTGGGAATGTTTTGGGGTTTCTTTTCCTTAGAGGTCTCTAAAATCTGGAGTAATCTTCCTTGAGAATACTATGGAATTTAGGGGAAACTTGCCTAAAAGCAAAATATTCAAGCTAGAAAGCCAAGATAGCACTAGAATTGGACATTGTATAGCAAAGCGTAGCTGACCTCGATGAGAAAAATAATTCAGAGACTGATTTGAAGTCTCTGAGTTCACTTTTTAAATACTCTGAAGGAGAGTCGAAAGTGCGAACTGTTTTCTAAAAAGACCTAGAATGCAAGGATTTCCATACACATCTCTCACTGATCTACAATGACAGTCCTCCGTGGAGGGTAAGATGCCTGGTTGAAAAGCAGAGTCTTTGTCAAGGCAGAAGACATAGAAGTGCCAGGGCAAAATGAATATTTAAGAAGAACGCAGCACTTTGCTTTTTCGAAAAAACTGTTCCTGGTGCCCAACACTTGCTGTGACCACCTTCCACAACCACCACCCACACTGTGTATGTGGCAACACTGGAGGGAGCAGGAAAACAATACAAAAACTTCCTTACAGGACTAGTTTCACTGACTGTCCTTGTTCCAAATCACTAAACTAGGTTCATCCCCTTTCTTCATAGCTTAGCCAGATAAGAATATTGTTTCAATTACGTTTTGCAAACTACCTTTAAATCAAACGCTCCCAGCCCTGGCCAGGTAGATAATTTAGCGAGAGCATCGTCCTGATAACCAAGGTTGTAGGTTTGATCCCTGGTCAGGGCACATACAAGAATCAATCAATGAATACATAAATAAGTGGAACAATAAATCTGTCTCTCTTTTCCTCTGTCTCTCAAATCAATTAAAAAAATTTAAGCCGGACACTCCCACTGGGCACTTTGTGTTGACCCAGGAAGGAGATGAGAGCCTCCCCACTGCTGAGAGTCCAGACCCTGACCCTGTCTCTGTTCTGACGGTTTCAGCACTAATGAGGTTTGCTGTCTGCAGAGGGCGTTAGGAGTGGAAGAGCAATGTTGCTCTTTCATTTTCCCTCTCCAGCGCCAAGTTAAATTCCGGACAACCACATACAGTGGGGATTTTTGTTTTCTTTCTTCCATCCCCAGTCCGGGTGGCGGCAGAGCTCAAAGAGTAGTCTGTTCTGGGGGAAAGTCGGCGTCTGCCTCTCTCCCAAACCAGCCCTGATCAAATCCCAAGCAGCCGGTCCTTAGATAACAAGGCTGAGAAACCCGAAACCAACAGCTCTGACTCTCATCAGTGCCCTGCATCACCGTCTGGAAACCGAGACATGTTGCTGAGATGCCACAGTGATTGAGTGTTAAGTGGCATGGCTGGAGTTCTCTCACCAGAGTTTATAGCCTAGACCTATGAACTTAGACAAAGAAGGTTTTCAGAAAGCCCGTCTCAGGCTTGAGCACTTGAGCTGTTTTGTGGCACTCTGCACATGTACTGGCCTTTAGGATCATTGTTCTCCCCTAGCAAAGCCATGAGGCAGGTTAATCCTGCCCTGCGTCCACTGGCCAGATTGCTGCAGCCATCCCAGCAGGCGAGTGCATTCCATTGTATTTGACAAGGGAAGGAACATCTATATTCCATTTCTACTTTATTAGGGGAAGGCATCCTTAGGCAAATGGGCTTTAGAAGAGGCAGAACCTTATGTAACTAGTGAATAGGAACATTTTCCATAATTATGGATCTAGAACGTGGAACAGATCTGGTCACCGACAAGCCCTGTCGGGGAGTGGAGAAGTTGTGATGTCAGAGGCCTAGAGACCTACAGCTCACTGTGAAAATGCTGGGGACACCCCCAGTGTTGCAGAAGGTGGTGCCAGAGAGCTAAGGCATGCAAGAAGGTTGCCCATGAGTCTACCCATCTGTGCAGCCTCACAAAGGGAAGTATGTATACACCTGTGTGTATTTGTACTTGTGAGGAACAAGCCCGTGGGATGTATCTTTGGGAAAAGAGAAGGAAGTATCGAGGGTTCACTCAGAGGTACGGGCACTAAGGACCATGAACCTGGGGCCACGGTGAGCCGCATGGTGAGCTTCTAACATCAAACATGTGCCAGGACTTGGGAAGCTACTCAGAGTTGTGGGTCCTTATGCTTTAGCTTCAGCTACAATCCTTCCACCATTATTTGAAGTAGCAGACGCAGGATGTAGACAGGAGAATATCTTTCTAGAGGAGGGTGAGAATGTTTTTCTAGTGGTGTTACTGGTCTGAGAAAGGTAGAGCTTCAGGGAAGGCTCATTTAGCCTTTGTTTCAGCACCAACTAATGAGCAACAAAGAGTGCTATTCACTCTTTGTCTTTGTAGGTTTCCCAGCAACAAAGCAAACCTGAGTGGAGGGAAATAATTGGTATTACTCTGTGAAAAAACCACAAGTCAAAGTTAATTTTTGACTAGGATAATTGTCTGCTTACTTTCTGGGGAATCCTTTTTCCTTGGGGAGGAAGGCAGAAAGAGAGGTTGTAATAATTATGAGAAGGGACGCCCTGGCAGGGTGGGTCAGTTGGTCGGAGCTTTGTCTTGTACACCAAAAGGTGGCGGGTTTGTTCCCGGTCAGGGCACAAACAGAAGGCTACAGATCGATGTTTCTCTCTCTCTCTCTCTCTCTCTCTCTCCCTTCCTGTCTCTAAAGTCAATAAACATATCTTTGGGCGATGATTAAAAATAATAATAATTAGTGAAATGATGGCCATCATCTTTTGAGACTGACTTGAAATGAATAGAATACTCATTGCTGATCACTTGATTAAAAGAAAGAAAGAAAAGAATAATTAGAGCAAAGGAAAGCAAGACCCAGCCACAGATGCCAAATTTCAGCTTTGAAGCACACGGTTCTGTCTGGGTCACCACGCTTGAGGATTGCTCAGCGACTTGTTTGCGTGGGAGGAAGGTGAAGCCCTGAGTTTTCAGTAGGGAGATTGCCCAGGATCATTTCTAGCTAACGTGCTTTGTTCTGGCCCTCAGCATAACGTCTCTGACCTCTCCTCACATTTTCTTTGGCTCTAGTTACATTTTATTTGCATGATGCAGTCTTGCAAATAATCTTCCGACAGGATGGTAAATAGTCACCTGTTTCCCTTTCTAGTATGCAATTTAGGACCACAGATGGCTGTAACCAGGCAGTAACTTCACTTCTTTAATATGACCTTTCTTTCATTTTGATTCAAGCTGGCTTCATCCAGCACCCTGACTCACCCACCTCTTTCTCCCTTGCACGAGCTCACCTGTTACTCTAGGTTTGGCATCATTTCCTTAGAAACAGACCTTTATTTTCTTTTTGATCGGGTTTTGATGCATACAGACGAACAAACCCTTTTTTTTTTTTAAAGATTTTATTCATTTTTAGAGAGAGGGGAAGGAAGGGAGAAAGAGAGGGAGAGAAACATCAATGTGTGGTTGCTTCTCACATTGTCCCCACTGGGGACCTGGCCTGCAACCCAGGCGTGTGCCCTGACTGGGAATCGAACTGGCAACCCTTTGGTTCGCAGCCCGCGCTTAATCCACTGAGCTACACCAGCCAGGGCCCAACAAACCCTTTAATTCGTTAACAACAGAGCAACTAAGGCTTGGTCAGAGCTCGTAAAATTCTTTCCGTCGTCGAGACTGAAGGGCCCAACTGTACTGGAATTAAGAAAAGCAGCCAATAGGAAGTATTCAGTGAGAGTTTCCACCCTTCCCTGGGATTGGCTGCCATAGCAGAAACTCTACAGAAAGATTTCTAAAAGATGGACTCCTGGAAGGAAGGGATAGGAAAAAAGATCTCTCTTGTAAAGAGCAAAGCAGGCAGCATTGATGAGGCTGGGGAGGGGGAGAATTATCATGTGGCTGGGTGAGTTATAGATGTGCTGAGAGTGAGCTCAGAGTTTCCAAGGTGAATATATTTCTCCAGGGAAACTTCCAGGGTAGCAACATGTGCAAAGGAAAAAAGAGAAAAAAATCCTGGATCTGAAGTAGGAAGCCTGAGTTTGAGTCCCATCTAAGATACGAGTCACCTACGTCACTTTGAGCCCTTTGTTAAAATCTCCAGGCCCTACCACAATAGAAATGAATGTAAAGGAAAAGAGAAAAATGATTGTTGCAAAATTGCTGTAATGGTAAAAAAAAAAAAATCTCTAAGTCCATTTCCTTTTAAAAAATATTTTAAAAGATTTTATTTATTTTTAGAGAGAGGAGGAGGGAGGGAGAAAGAGAGGAAGAGAAACATCAATTTCTCATTGCGTATCACGTGCCCCCAATTTAGGGCCTGGCCCAAAACCCAGGCGTGTGCCCTGACTGGGAACTGAACAGGCGACATTTTGGTTCGCAGGCTGGCGCTCGATCCACTGAGCCACACCAGCCAGGGCTAAGCCTATTTTCTTATCTGTAAAATGAAATCAGTGAAACCTACAGCTTTGGGCATGAACGCTGTACATGTGTTGAAGGAGATAAATAAATGCTTGCCAAGGTGAGCATGCACCCGGGGATAGCTTAGCACTATTCTTTCTCTCTTAGAAATTCTCTCAAAGGAACTCACTCCTCCCACATCTCAGTCTAAAACATTGGCTTAGCGATGGCCCAGAGATTTTCATTGACTTGTCAGAATTTCTACTACCGTTATCTCCATGAGATACATTTGAATTGCAGAGAAGTTCCTGAAGTTAAAAAAGGAGAGTGAAGGTCTGTGTGGGCCTAAGGAATTATGGAAGGCCAGGCCAGAGACGGGGATCTCTGGGTACAATGGGAAGAAGATCAGGGACTAAAGATCGGGTTCTAGTTCTATCTCTTATTGGTCATGTGAACTTGGTGCAGGTTATCTTAAACTGAGGCTTATGAAGTTTGTTTGCTATCCCCATTTGGTTGTAAGAAATAAAACACTTGATATAGATGTAAAAGTGCTCTGTAAGCTCAAAGGTGCCCCATTATAATGTAGATGTCAGGTTTTAGGAAATGGGAAGAGTGGTACTGGAGTTACTTATATTCTAATATCCATATAGAGCACAATAAAAATTGCTCTGGATACAAGAGTTCTGCTACCATACCTAATGTTCACTTAAATGTTTCCCTTTGAGCTCTCTGCAAACCAAAATTTTTTGGTCTCTGGGCTAGCCTTGGCCCATGTTAGAAAGCTTAGCTTGACATCTCTAACCAAGCCTCTGTAATCTGGGAGAAAACCTTTGTGTTTTGACCTGCCATCTTTGTGGTTTGACTTGACTCTGACATTCTTGATAAGCCAAAGATCAGAGCCCATCCATCAGTTTTATAGAAGACATGATAGAAATTATTTTTCTTATCAGGTGCAACTTCTGCAACGTGATCCTCAGCCATTCTGAGTCAGGTGCCAGGACTGAAGTGGGAGAGCAAAGCGACAATGAAAATCATTAGAACAACCAGTGAGCATCTCATTAAATCGATATGACAATAAACAGACATTGGTGGCAATGTTATGCCACCAAAATTTGTCACCATGAATACCTCAACCCACATGTCTCTGGACCTGAGGGAGGATGACATTCTCTGGAACTGAGAATGGAATTCAGGTCTCAAAGTCCAGATCCCCCACGGCTACAAAATCACTAGGAGTCAAAAAGGGATTTCAAGTAAGCAGTCTGAACTCAGGGTCTGGGGGTGAGGGCTCTCTCAGTGCTGAGGAGGCAACCACAGCAAGAAAGAAAATAGAAGAGGGAGAGAGTAGAACCACAAGGGTTTCTTGGCCTCCTTATCCCTCTCCACCCCTTCACCCTCTCACCTTAAGTAGGGAAAGGAATGATCTATTCAAGTCTCCCCGAGTGCTGCGTCGGCTGCACTGAGCTCACTTCGCGCTCTGGACTCCTTTTAAGCCAGCATCCACTTCTCCTTCCAGCCACCATCGTGATCATCTGCCAGGACCTCATCAGCGATGATGAGATGTTCTATGACATCTACAATCCAGGAGGTCACAGATGGGCTGTGCCTGAAGGTGGAGGGAAAGATGGTCAGTAGGAGAGAGGGTGATATAGATGACTTGGTCAGTGGTGGAAAGGCCTCCGCTGACAGCCCCGAGGGTGAAGGCACCGAAAGCATAGTCATCACTGGTGTTGATATTGTCATGAACCGTCATTTGCAGGAAACCAGCTTCACAAGAGCCCAGCCTACAAGCCGTACATCAAATATTACATGAAATCAGTCAAAGGGAACCTGGAGAAACAGAGACCAGAAAGAGTGAAGCCTTCTATGACAGGGGCTGCAGAACAAATCAAGCACATCTGTGCTAATTTCAAAAACTGCCAGTTCTTGATTGGTGACAACATGAATCCAGATGGCATGGTGGCTCCGCTGGACTACTGTGAGGACAGTGCAACCCCATATATGGCTTTCTTTGAGGATGGTTTAGAAATGGAAAAGTATTAACAAATGTGGCAGTTTGGGTCTATCACCTGTCATCATATCTGGCTGCGGCTTTTCATCCATGCACCAGGACTTGGATAAACAAGACTGATGTTATCTTAAGCTCTTCATTTATTTTGACCTCCATTTATTCCAAGTGGAGGCATTGTTTTTGAGAAAAGAAAAACAAAAAACAAAAAAAAAAAACCCATGTCATGCAGATTGTCTAAAAAGAAAATGCATTTAAACTAAAAAGAAAAAAGTATGCCCTGGCTGGGGTGGCTCAGTTGGTTGGGCGTCTTTCCACAAGGCGAAAGGGCCCCGTTCCATTCCTGGTCAGGGCACATGTCTGGGTTGCAGGTTCGGTGTACACCGCGCCCCCCCCACCCCGCCCCTCGCCCCATCTGGAGGAGTGCGAGAGGCAACTGATCACTGTTTCTCTCTCACAGAGATGTTTTTCTCCCTCACGCCTTCTCTTTCTCTCTGGGGAAAAGAAAAGGTACACCAAGTGAGAAGAGGAGGACACAGTATTGAAGCTCTAGAGCGATCTTTTTCTTTTTCTGAATTTCTTTGTGATTCACGTTTTGGACCAAAAACTCAGCCTTCACGGTGTCAGATTTGTTTTTCTGTGGGAGCTTTTCTTCTCATCTTACAGCATGCTCTCTGTTTTTCATCTCTTCCGGGTCCCACATAATAGACACTTTGAGGGTTTGGTTGATTGAAGCGATTGCATATGTTCTGTCAGGAGGGCTGGTCTTGAGGTCTGTATCCATGACAAAGTCCTGAAAGTGACTCAGCTTTATCTCCGGTTATTGTGCCTGGTTGTCCCCAATGAGAGACTCTATTTACAGGGACCCTGGCCACCTCCCACCTGCCTCAGCCAAGCTCGTACATACATGCTGGCTTCTCCTATCTTGGTCTTTTGGGGAGAAAGAGATGGGAAGTGCACACAGCCGTGGTTTGGAACTTCACAGAGACATTTCCCTGGGTCTATTGATTATTAGAGAATTATCCTTCAGATTCACCTTTTGCTAAACAACTTGGTTCACTCCAAGTGCTACCTTCATCCTCCAACATCACTGAATGACAAACGGACGTTCTGCTATGAGGAGGAGCCAAGTTTGCCAGTTCAGAATGTACCACTTTGGGATATTGGTTGTTTCGGGCTGGTTAATTTTATGAAACAGCTGACCTGTGAGGAGTCTGAAAACCAAATAGAAGTTACCTTTTGTAAAAGGACATTTATATTTGTAAGGGAATCTCTATTTCTAAAGGTGTTCCCTTCACTGCACCAGGCCTGCCTCCATTACCAAAGGAGAAGGCGTGGTCTTAAATCTGCATAACAGTCTTACCCTTGCTTGCTGGGCTTGTCCTGGTAAACTCCCGTAAGTGACTCGCTACCCCCAACATCTCTGTCTTTAGTCAAAGGTGGTATTTATTTATTTATTTATTATTTAAAATTTTTTAAAAATTTATTTTATTTCACTTATTTCTTTTTAGAGAGAGGGGAAGAGAAGGAGAAAGAGAGGGAGAGAAACATCAATGTATGGTCGCCTCTCACATGCCCTGTACTGGGGACCTGGCCTGCAACCCAGGCATGTGCCCTGACTGGGAATCGAACCAGCCACCCTTTGGTTCAGAGGCCCACACTCAATCCACTGAGCTACACCAGCCAGGGCTATTTAATGTTTTTTAAAAATTAATTGCTGTTCAGTTACAGTTGTCCTCATTTCCCCCCTATTACTCTCCCCTGCCCGCCCCCTCCCGTCTCCCACATTCAATCCTTTCCCTCCTCCCATTGTCTTTGTCCATGTGTCACAGGTGGGCACAGGTAACCAGGTTCTTGGTGACCACAAAGAATTAAACCAAACACACAGAGTGTATAGTAGAAAGAATGAAAGCAAATTTATTAAGCGATAGTGCACTCCACAGAACACGGGAGCGGGGCAACTCTGAGCAGAAATTGACCTCAGGGACTGGAGGGATTCTGTTTTTATAGGGCAGATCCTTCCTGGCTCGTTTCGGCAGGCTTTTATTGCACACATACAAGTAGCTGTATTACTTTAAAGCTACTCTGCATGTGGTCTCCCATGATTTTCCCTGATTGGCCACCGGAGAAAGGGGTTGCACAAAGGTAATTTATTATAATACTATTATAATGAAGCAGGGGTCCTGTAGCGTCTTCACAGGTGCATTCATGAGTCACTGTGATTCAGAGCTTTTCCAGAAAGCAGGAAGGACTGGTCTTAGAACAGGAGCTCTGTCCTGTATCGATGTCCTTCACCTTAGCCCTGGGGCACCTCTGGAGTTTCCTCCTTCCTGACCATCTCCTGCCTCACTTGTGTCCTTTATACATGTTCCTTGACTCTTCCCCTTCTTTCCTCCATTGTCCTCCTTTCCCGTCCCCTCTGGTCACTGTCAGTTTGTTCTTTATTACCATGTCTCTGTTTCTATTTTCCTCGCATACTTGTTTTCCTGATTTTAAAAGGTGGTGGCTTCCACAAGTTTGGTTACTTAGCTTTACTGGATCTCTCCGATGTACACAGAAAGTGTACATATTATTAAACTTTAATTTGTTTTTCTCTTGCTAATATGTTTTCTGTTAATTTTGTTATTAGTTCAGCCAGAAGAACTTGAAGGGTAGAGGATAATTTTTCCTCCCGGATAATGCTTCAGACTGAGGATTGAAAGTTCCCACTTTTGAAGCCTCACAGTGAAGTTTGGGTCAAAAGTGAGTCTGTCCGTATCGGTGAGTGGGGCCATTGTAAATTCTACTAAAGCTCCAAGGAATGTGGGGTTGCTCAGGATTGGGCTGGTCCAACAAAGCTTCATAGAACCCAAGTGCACCTTGCAGAAAGGGTCAAACCTGACCAACTAGAAAAGAAGATGTGTTGAAGGGCAGTGAATAAACTCATTTTAGCTGGAGTACAAAGTTGAAAAAGGTTTTGGAAGGCCTTGGATTCAGATTTACAGTTTTCATTTTAATCAGTAAATACTGAGAAGCCATTAAACATTTCTGACCAGGTGTATAGATGTGTAAGAGAATTTTGTAAAGACTATCTGGTAGTAGCAGAGAGAAGGGTTAGGGTGGGGTGAGGGAGCCTGGAGTCCAGGGAGCTAGTTGGAGGAAATTTACAATAGTCCGGAAGAGACAACAGGACTAAGGTGTAACAGAGAAAAGGGAAAACATAGCCCTGTGTTCTGTGACCTTGTCTTGGAACAGTATTTGCATGTTATTAATTTGATTTTAAAGTGTCCAGAATGCTTTTGTATTTCCACTTTCTCCATTGTCTCCTGATTATTTTTCTCAGGAGGAACAGTGGAAAATAAAACTACATTATTACCTTCTGAATGACCTGAGGAAATTCACTCTTCTCCTTTGGACCTTAATTATCTCATTTAAATCAATTAATGTTTTACCTGCCTGAAGGCAGAGAATGAGAATACTGCAGAATGTCTTGATGATCTTTTCAAGTTGAGTGAGTTATGTTTTTTGATTTTTTTTTTTCAGAACCCTCCACCATCTACTCTCTCCCAACAGCTATTTCATTGTCGCCTGGGAAAAGTTACTTGGGATTCACCCTGGGGGCCATATAACTTCCCAGTGCCTCCTGAAGATGTGTTTGAGGCTGGGAAGGAATGGTCTTCATATCCACCCTGGAAGAGGAAACTATGGCTGATTAAGTGGCCATTGCCTCCCAACTAATAGTGTCTATTCTTGTTACCTGAAGCAGAGAGTAGGGTCGGTGTAGGCCGCGAAACGCCCTGAAACCAAAATCTCAGGCGTCACCGCAACAGGAACTCCCACCTGCGCCCCGCATCTACCCAGGTTCACTTCTGTTTGGGGAGCAACACGACCCAGTGCCTGGGAAGTATCTCAGTTTCCCTCAGTCATGCAGAGTTCAGATCGCAACCCGCCCCCATCTGCACCCCACCCATCCCTAGTCGGCTGGGGGCGCCAGTTACCAGTCCTCGGGCCTCACCTCGTGCTGCATCAGGTCTCTCCCTAGTCTCCTGGGGGCGGGGCCCACCTGTGCCCTGGGGGCGGGGCCTGGGCGGGGGCGGGACAGGTGGGTGCGCCGCCACGGCCGGAGCTGGGAGGAAGCCGGGGAGGGAGGGAGAGAGAGGAGGGGCGGGTTGGCATGCACCTCGGGAACCTCCCGGTGGGCAGTGTGTGAGAGCGAGCCGAGAGGGAGGGAGGCAGCGCGCCTGCGACTGGGAGAGGCGTGGAGAGGAGAGTCGCGCGCGGAGGACACTCGGGAAGGAGGAGCTGGGCTCCGCTCCTGTAGGGACCTGGGGCTGGCGCGCGGCGCTCGTGCAGCTGACAGACCCCTGGCACGCGGAGCATGAGCCTGAGCCCCGCTGGAGCGCGGCCGGGGGAGACGGCCTCGGCTCAGCCCTGAGACGCTGGGCTGGGGTTGGGACCCCGCGCGCCTGGGGCGCTGGGCCCGGCCGTGGGGCTGGGGCTGGCGGCGGCCGCCGGGGCGCAGCGCTATGGGGAGTCCCCGCGCCGCGCTGCTCCTCCTGCTCCTGCGCCCGGTCAAGCTGCTGCGGCGGCGCTTCCGGCTGCTGCTGGTTCTCGCCGTGGTGTCCGTGGGGCTCTGGACTCTTTATTTGGAACTGGTGGCGTCGGCCCAGGTCGGCGGGAATCCCCTGAACCGGAGTAAGTAGCACCGGGCGGGGGGCGGGAGAGGGCGCGGAGGTGGGAAGCCGTAGAACCGCTGGCTCGAGGACTGGGGAGAGCCGACTCTCCTCCTCAGACCCGATTGTGAACTCGTTTTCGTCTCCAGGTGCCCGGCGCTGCCCCACTGCCTACTGGGGGAGGAAGGGCCAAGGCCGGGCCTGGCCGCCGGGATACGTGGGGTCGGGCACCCTCGGGGCTGCTTGCTTCTCTCCTCGGAGGGCGCCGGGAAGAGATCTCCCTGCCCCGTGGAAATGCTGGCCCAGACTTGGGGCACTTCCAGCGGCGCCAGGCTTGCAGTCCCCCAGGAGGAAAAACGCGCGGTCCACGCGCGGGCTGTTTATTTGTGTCTGGGATGCCCACGGCCGTCTCGACCGAGGCCACGCGCTCTGGTCTGCGCGGCCCAAACTTTGCTCACCGCTTTCTCTAGGGCTCGCTCCATTTCCTCTCCTGGTCCATTTTCCGCGGTTCTTTATTTTTAACAATACCTCTTAGAGCCACCTCTCCTCCCCGCCTTCCCGTGTGCCACGCCACTCCCCTCCCAGCCCCTTCCTCTTCCTCCAAGTCTCCCACCTTCTCAGTGAGCCGTCCTCTCTCAGTCCTAGCCGTTCCTACAGCTAGTCATCTGAAGCCCTCCTTGGGAACCTTGCGGAATTCACCAGACCTACTCAAGGAAACAACGCACAGCACATGGACCACTTAATGCCTTTTAACATAGCCAAGGTGACTTTTTTCTGTGCTTCAGCTTCCTCCTGGGAAAATGGGGAGGGAACGGTCTCTCTCTTTTTCGACAGGTATGGCTCTCCGAGATGATTTACAATTTACCGTTGATGGAAGTAACAAGTAAAACTCTGAAAGTGTCAGGGACTATAAAAGATCAATGTAATAGCTGGAAGAAATGGAGAGGCTCCTAGAAGTACCAGATTCCCTTCTCAAGCGCAAGAGGCGGAGTTCACAGTTCTAGCACATCTTCTGTCATGCCTGCACTTTCCCTTCCCAGGAAACTGAAGGGATAGCTGATGAAATTACTAGTTAGAAGATTCTCCGACATGTCCTTGTGCCAGCTGCTTTGCCCAGAGTTGGGTGTGTGCTTTGTCTCCTGTAACCGAAGAAGGAATCAGTAGGGTCAGTAATTGAGCTGGTTCAGGGTAGAGATGATGTTTACCATGGAACCTCTCACTGTGTCGCAGTTGAAATAATTCTGGTTGTGAGTTGGGAGACTGAGGTTCCAATCCTGTTTCTGTCTCTGAGTAGTTTGGGAATCAAGGGAAGAATGGCAGTTTCTCAGGTAGAAGGAGGAGGTTGGGCCAAATGATCTCCAAGGTCTCTTTCAGAGAGCTCAGCATCTCATGAGGAAGACAGTTCTACAGCTCTGAGCAGGAGAGTTCTTCTTTCTGATGATCCGAATCTGCCTTCCCTTAGCTAGTTCTTCCCTTCCCTGAGCCTTGTTTTTACCTCTGAAAGACAGAATGAATCTGCTCTTCACTCCCTTCATAGTCCCGAGTGGATGAGCCCGGTTGGAGTGTGTGCAGGTGGGAGGCCCTGGGAGAGACCTTTCTTCTTTTCTCCTTGGGACACCCCTTCTCAATATTATTAGTGAGGTAGCCGGTGAGATTCTCTGCACAAATTAAAAACTGAGGAAGACAGTTGTTTTGTGACCCTGAAATCAGTAACCTACCTTCTTTCCCCTCTACCCCTCAACACATTTACCTCTAGTGTGCTTTGTGGGCAGAGACTAGAAGCAGTTTGCCATAATCAAATCTCACACTCTGGCTCCGGTTGCCTGTCTCATCCGTAGCCATCAATTCTTGGGTCTGTTTGGTTTCCCTTCTAGAAGATTCTTAACTCTGACTGGATTTCCTTATTTTTTGTTTCCTTTTCCATACTGACTCTTCTCCAGAACAGTGTTCCCAGTTTCCTGTTCCAGAACTGGCTTTCTGTTTTCTTCCCATCATTTTTAATGAGAGTCCAAGCTTGGACACTGACGCACCCCCTAGAACCCTGAAACCCATTGGCTTTACAGGGTGACTTTTTGTGCTGACTGTCCCATTGGGTTCTACTTTTTACCTTGATTTCCTTTTGGAATGAGATTTAGACAGTGGCTGTGGTTTCTGGCTCCTTGTCTCCCATCCTTCTTTGTTTAGAAGTAGTGCAGACATCTTGTATCAAAGACCCCTTGCCTTTATAGGTCTTCCTCCCAGCTCAGAGCTATTCCTCTGAAGGGAGAACAGGGGAGGAGGAATTAAGAAGTAGAGAGGTAGGAAGGGAGTTGCTAGCGTTCCCTCCTCTACACCCTGGCCAATCCACAGCAACCAGGGTAGTAAACTTCTCCTTCTAGGACTGCACCCGTGGCCCTGACCACAGCAACCAGAGTCCCATCTTGGCTCTGCTCCCCCACAAGCCGCCCTGCCTCCTCCCTCCAGCAGTCCCTGCCAGCTCACTCTACCACCAGCTTTCCTGTCGTCTCCAGGCCGCCCTTCATTACCAAGAACCTTTCATTTGCTTGTCCCTGTGTGACGGGTGCGTCAGTCTGGTGCTGGAAGAAGCATGTGGAGAGATGGCAGTAACAAACTTGAGGGTGGTAAGGTAATGACAGGGGAGCAGGCTTCCTGCTTCATCTTTACGGAATAGCTCAGTAGTTTAAGATAAGGATGGTGTGCAATTTGGGCTCCATATGTAAAAAAAAGATGCAACCACAATTGGAGTAACTTCAAAGAAAAGCAACCAAAATCATTAACAGAAAATGGGTTCCTTAAACAAAATAATTAGAGCTGTTCACGCACTCATTTAAACAAATGTTTATTTAGCACATACCTTGAGCAAGGCATTGTGCTGTCTGACTTAGATACAGTGATGACTGAGCTTATGGTTTCTGCCCTCTCAACAGCTTTCTCTGTAGGAGGGGAGTTCGGGTGCACATATAAAAATAATCCTGATATGAAACCGTCAAAGTTTTACAAATGTAGAATCTAGATGCTGTTGTGACACTTCTGGTAATGGGACACAGCTTTTTCAATTAATTTCATGGGAATGGTGACATTTCAGGAGATCTTGAGGAGTTGGTAAGATTTTAATGGATACAGAAAGAGAAGGCTACTTTAGTCAGAAAGGGCAGTGCAAGCCAAGACCAAGAGACAGGGGGAAGCTCATGTTGAGCCTCTGGGTTTGGTGCAGAGGGTATGAAGGGGAACATGGAATGGTGCTGTATTATGAAAGACTTTGAATAACAACCTTAAAGAATGCATTTATAGATGATAGCAGTTGAAAGTTTTAGAATAGGGTAGCTGTACCCAGTGTAACAGGCAAGGATAATAACCATTCTGGTCACCCAGCTGCTGTGTGTAACTTAATACTTTGGTAGGGATGCCTGCACAGAGTACTGCAGGTCCCTCGCTGTGGCTGACATTAGCCCTTTAGCTGTTGGGTGATGAAGTTCTCCTGGGGACAAGGTGGTAGTGGGGCATTCAGAGGGCCTGGGGTAGTCACTGTATCCCAACTTGTTCACAAGGGTTTCAGTATTTTAATAACTGGTATAGCTGTACCAGTATGTACTGGCTGAAAAGCAGCCCTGGGAACAGACTATTATTGGAAATTAAAGACTCTCCATGCTGGCAGGTTTTAACAGGTTATACCCATTTGTTCAGATTGAGTTAGCTAAGTCCCTCCTGAGGGCAGAGATCTGGACTAAAATGGTTTCTAGGTTCTTTGCTCTATAATTGACTTGCTGGGACCAACTTGACGCTTGAGCCACGAGATCGCGTTTGGGCACAAAGCCAGTGCTGAGTGACACCGTGCACCACCTTCTTTCTAGATCTCCCAAGGCTGGGTCTTGTATGTCCCCTTTGAAGTGCTAGGTTTACCTGCTGAACCCCAAGTATTCTCAAGCTCAGGAATTAATGAGCTTTCCCTGCTTTACATCTGTAGCACATCTCTCTGGTTGGCTCTTGTGATTTCTGACTGACTCTCAGTGGCCGAGGAGGCACACCCACTGGTGTCAGGCAGACGCTTCAGCTCCCCGTCACCACAGCCGTTCCGATTTGGAAAGGATACAAACCCTCCAGTAACAGAGGTAACTCTGGGCAGAAGAGTAATCTGAGAGGCAGGCAGGGAGAGAGGGAGAAACAAATGAGGCAGATGTGTGGGCAGAGCGAGGATGGTGTGGCTTAGAGTTGACACTCCACAGGCGAGTTGCAGAAGGGAGGCACAGCTGCTTCCTGTGCGCCCTGTGGCCTGGGACTGCGTCTCTCGCTGCCCTGGCTGGGCTGGTCCTCTTTCCCGTGCTACCTCTGGCTCCTGTTCCTGTGTCCTACCTACCTGGCTTTATGTTGCCATTCTGGTCACCCAGCTGCTGTGTGTAACTTCAAATCAGTATTCAAATCTGGTCACACACTAGGCACTCAAACAAATACCTTCTGGTTTTGAATGGTAAGCTTAGAATTTCTGAACTCTTGACAGTTTCGTTTCTACTGGCAGATGCTTTGTTTATCAGTGACTGATCTAAGAATAGAACATAGGAATTGTTGTTCCACGTACCATAATACATATAAAAAATAGCCTTTAAACACGAATGCGGAGGATAAGAATTAAGCCATTGCCCTGGCTGGTGTGACTCAGTAGGTTGGAATGTCATCCTGTAAGCTGGAAGGTTGCAGGTTTGATTCCTGGTCAGGGCACGTGCCTGGGTTGCAGGTTTGTGTTGAAGTGCATGTCAGAGGCAGCCGATCAGTGTTTCTCTCTTGCATTGTTGCTTCTCTTCCTCTCTCTCCCTCCCTTCCACTCTCTCTCAAATCAATGAGCATGTCTTTGGTAAGGATAAAAAAAATTAAGTCATCAATGCTTTCTATCATAAATGTGTTTTCTTTGGCCCTACCACTGTGTACCAGGAATGCAGTCGTGACAACAGGAGACCCCCGGATGTGGTGTCTCTTTTCCCTGGTCTCTTCAGTCCCTGTTCCTGCATGGCCAGCGGAATTGCAGTGACTCAGCTGCTCTTTCCATGGTGTCCACCACCCGGGGCCTCTCAGTCTGAGCTGAGGCCCCATTCACCTGCTGGGTGGTGCTGGGCTGCTTACCACTCCCTGTGTGGGGAGGCGCTCAGGCACCCCATGTGGTTATAACTGCTTTGTGGCACAAGGTCTTCTGAAGCAACCACTTTTTTGCTGGTTTTAGGAGTGGCTGGTAGTTGCACTGCAGTAATTTTCCAGGCCATGTCTTTGCCCTGGAGCCTGGTCTTGCCCTCTAGTGCCGAGCTTGATGGAGCAGAGCAGCGCAGCCGCCATAGCAGAGTTTGCTTTGGAATGGGGCCTAGAGGCCGTTCTTTGAGTTGGCTGCTCACTGTCCAGTTCTCTACCAAGTTCCACCAGTCTCAAAAGCTACCCTTTTATTTTCCATGAGCACTTTTCCTTATATCCAAGAATGATGAGGTCTAAACTAGGCCAACCATACATTCGTGCACTTTCAGACAATCCTCCTTTGACCCTGTGATCCACAATTAATAGATTTGTATGTTGTCTGATATAAAAAACTACTGGAAGAGGTGAAAATAGTTTGGATGGTGTGTATAGAGGGCATTGGGGAATATATAGAGGGAATATGTTATAATTCTGAGCAAAGCAAAGTGGATAGATCTTTAAATCTTAACTCTTAGATTCTAACAAGTGCTGCTTTTAGTTTAGAAGTATTCACAACATAAGCAAGAAAGAGTATTATTTTTACCTTAGATTTTTAGTAATTTATTTTTCATGCTAGTTTTTAAAAAGTTCTTAACTACTAATCAAATTTTTAGAAAAGGATGCAGATTGTCCCTGTAGTCCCTGATTGTGTGTGTGTGTGTAGGTGTTTTTAAACTTTTCATTGAAGTGTCTTATACGTACAGAAAAGTGCACATATAAGCGTACGGCTTCCTGAATTTCCACAAACAATGTGTCTGTGCAGTGAGCACCCTGATGAAGACAGAACATTACCAGTCCCCCAGTACCCGCTTTTGGGCTCCCTTTCAGTCATTACCACGAGCATAGATATACTAACTTAGGAAGTGGCTAAGGATCTAAATGCCGTGAGGTACAACCCTGTGAAATTCTCCGTTAGAGCTGCTACAAGGATGGCATTGAGAAACATTGCGCATCCTGCGTATGAGAGCCCTCCCAAAATAATAGAAATAGATGTGCTTCTCTTGAGCAATCAATTTGTTTTCATTTTTATTGGCCTGGAAGCTGTAAAACCACTCAGGTCCTGGCTGGTGTGGCTCAGTTGGTTGGAGTGTAGTCCTGTAACTGAAAGATTGCAGGTTTGATTTCCGGTCAGGGCACAGACTGAGATTGCGGGTTTGATCCCTGGTCCGGGCACTGTACATCCCCAGTCCAGTTGCGTGAGGGAGGCAACCCGTCAACGCTTCTCTCTTGCATCACATAGATGTTTCTCTCTCTCCTTTCCTCTGTCTCTAAAAAAAAGAAGCAATAAAAAAATGTCCTTGGGTGAGGATAAAAAAAACAAAAACAAAGAACAATCAAATTTCTCCTTTTGTACTGGTTATTAAAAAGCTTCAGAATTCAATTTTTTATTCTGGGGAAAGTGTAAATGATTTTATGGTCTTCATTTTGGTATCATTTTATGCCTATACCTTTATTTTCCTCCCACATCTACTTCTAGTTTGTCATTTTACACTCTACGGTCCTTGTAAGTCACTTAAATCTTTTTTTTTTTACCAAATCAAGGCATAAAATAAGTCAATTAAAGTGCTATGATATACATAAAAGTGTGAAGGAGAAATTAACATTCACCTAATACCCCACTACTATGACCAGAGATTACTGGGGGGGAAAAGTATAATAAGCAGTGATAACCAGATGCTGGATGCTGAAACACCTTAAACAAGAATTCTACATTCAAAACCAAAACTAAAAAAAGCCCCAAAATTATTTTTTTGTATGTTTGTGTTTATTTAGGTATTGAAAAATTGAATGACATTCAAAAATAAATTCCCACTTGAAAAGAATATCAAAAGCTTGAAATTTACTGATAGGTGTTGGGGCCTGAGACACCTTTATTTTATTTTATTTTAATTCAATTATAAATATTTTAAAGATTTTGTTTATTTATTTTTAGAGAGAGGAGAAGAGAGGGAGAGAAACATTGAAGTGTGAGAGATCCATCGTTTTCCTCTCAAATGCACCCACATGGGGACCTGGCCCACAACCCAGGCGTGTGCCCCTGGGAATCGAACCAGTGACCCTTAGGTTTGCAGGCCAACACTCAGTCCACTGAATCACAGCAGCCAGGGCACCGCCTTTATTTTAAACAATGACGTGAATACGAGGAAAATTCAGTAAGGCTTGGGGCACCCCTGACACTGCTGATGAAACAACCCAGGTGGCGGCCAGGAAGCTCAAGTTCGTCACGTGGGCTCCTATTCACCCCCACAGACTCATGGGGACACTGTGAGGGTGAAGATCTGTGGCCATGGCCATGGCCATGGCCTGGCCTGTGGCGTATGGATGCGTAAGTCACAAACATCAGAGATCCGGTCGCTTAACTAATAGATGAGAAAACAAGCCAAGGAAGAGAGATTACCTGCCTTCTCTGCCCATTTCTTTCAAACTGTTCTGTGGTGTGGAGCAGAGGCTATGCTTTCGTCTCACTCCTTAGCAGTTAGAATTGTGCTGTATTGTGTCAGGACCTGGGAGGAGGGCCCAAGAATGGGAGAGGGAGAAAGAAAGGTGGGATGGGAATACAGAGACATAACAATTGGAATGATTTTCTATATAAATGCCCAAGAAATTGAGTGATGTATTTTTCACGGTTTTTTTTTTTTTTACTTTGCAAATCTTGAGTGACTGCAGAGGTGATTCATTTTAAAACAAAGTAAAATGTTTATGGAGCAGTTAACTTTTTATGGGGTCCAAGTGGGATAAAAAGCATTGATGGTTCCTGGAAAAAATTAAGGAATTTGAAGACAGGGCAGGATTCAAATCCAAGCTCCATTACTCACCAGCTGCAAGACTTTGTATAAGGAATTTCCTCCCTTTCAAGCCTCAGGTGGTTTATCTGGGTAACAGGGTTATAAGGCCCTCTCTATAAAAAGCCTTTCTTATAACTGAATAAGATTTAGTGAGCCTACCACATGTTAGGTGCTTGGTTAGATTTAACCTAAGAGTAGCATGCATTAGGAGCTCAGTGAATGCTGGTAGGAATCAGAGAATGACCGGACAGTCAGGAGTGGATAGATACAGTCCTCAGCTAGCCCTTTGCCAATGCTTCTTCAACGTCTCAGTCCGAGACACAGCTGTGCCCGGTTCCTCAGCAGTCTCCAGGCCTTCTCTGCCCAGCACCTGCCACCAAATACACATTCTTTTTATTTACTTATTTATTTATTTTTAGAGACGGGAAGGGAGGGAGTAAGAGGGAGAGAAACATTGATGTGAGAGAAAAAACATAGATTGACTGCCTCTCCCAGGACTCATCTGGGGACCTGGCCCACAACCCAGGCATGTGCCCTGACCAGGAATTGAACCAGCAACGCTTTGGTTTGCAGGTCAAAGCCCATTCTGCTAAGCCATACCAGTCAAGGTAAATACACATTCTTTAACCACTCTTTTCTCCTTGATGTTCAGCACTGCCTCCATCCTTCCCTTCTGATCCCAGGCAAATATTTGCATTGGGGGAGAGGTGTACGTTGAAAAGGCAAGGATTTTCTGAGAATGAGAGCTGCTGGGAGGATGTTCCAGGTCATGGAAACTCAGCAGTTGGGGAAAGCTAGCCTGTACCTCTGCTGCATGCCCTGGAGGACTTTGAGGATTTCCGGGACTGGAAGGTAGGAACGTTGGGCAGGTATTTCAGCTTCAATCTTAGCTTTGTAACTGACTGACAGGGGTCCTTGGGCAAGCACCCTTTTTTTTTTTTTTTTAATTTACTGATTTGAGAGAGAGAAAGGGAGAGAGAGTTTCATTGGTTGCTCCCTGAATGTGCCCTGACCGGAGAAAGAACTTGCAACCTTGGCGCACTGGGACAACACTCCAATCAAGTGAGTTACCCTTTTAGGGCTAAACCCCTTTTCTTTAGAGGGCTTCGGTTTCCTGATCATTGGAGTGGGCTGCCTCTTTCAGGGGTATGCTTGGAACCTCTCCGGGGTCACTAAGGGGCCAAGGGGATAGCCAGTCTTTGACACTCTGGCCCTGGTCTTTCAAGACTCAGTTACCTGAACTGAGAGGTGGCAGCAATCCCAGTGCTTCTGGCTACTCGGCCTCCAAGGTCATCTCTCACAACATGGTCTCCATACAAGCAGTTGCCTCAAAGATTAAAGGCCTCTCTGCTGAGATCTTCTTACAAATCCTCTGATCCACTCCTTTCCACCCTGCCTGCCAACCCAGGGTTCAAATGGATGCATACAGGCATGTGTACACACACGCCCTCCCTCACCAGCCAGCTGGTCTCCGAACCCTGCTCACCACCACCTGTGAGTCAAAGATTGGCAGGGGAGGGAGGGCGCTGATGGTTTCCTCAGGAACCAGGGACAAAGTCTTAATATTTATTTTCAGTTTTTGGTTTCCTTTTCTCTTTTTAAAAAGGTTTTATTTATTTATCTTTTAGAGAGAGGGGAAAGGAGGGAGAAAGAAAGAGGGACAGAAACTTCCATGTGCGGAAGAAACATCAATCAGTTGCCTCTTGCACGCCCCTAACCCAGGGCTTGGCCTGCGACCCAGGCATGTGCCCTCACTGAGAGTCAGACCAGCAACCTTTCAGTCCACTGAGCCACACCGGCCAGGGCTGGTTTTCGTTCCTTTCCTTTTCTTTTCTTTCTTTTTTTTTTTTTTTTCAAATTTCAGCTGAGTTGAGGGCCTGAGAAAAGGATGGGAGGATGGGAATCTCGGGTGAACTTCAGTAGCAGAGGCAGAGAAATTGCACAGGCACAAAGTAATTAGGGAGAGAAATTGAGGGAGAGACATCTACTCCATTTTTTTCATTTGATTCAATGACTGTTTTTCAATATAAGTTTTATTTGGCTCTATTTCAAATTTGGTTCTTTTAAAAATATATTCTTTTGTTTTTAATAATTTTTTTTTTAAGATTTTATTTATCTATTTTTAGAGAGAGGAGAAGGGAGGGAGACAGAGAGGGAGAGAAACAGCAATGTATGGTTGCCTCTCACATGGCCCTCACAGGGGACCTGGTCCGCAACCCAGGCATGTGCCCTGACCGGGAATCGAACCGGGACCATCTGGTTCCCAGCCCGCGCTCAATCCACTGAGCTACACCAGCCAGGGCTGTTTTTAATAATTTTTAAAAATATTTTATTTATTAATTTTTAAAGGGAGAGGAAGGGAGGGAGAAAGAAAGGGAGAGAACCATGCTGCCTCTTGCATGGCCCCAACTGGAGACCTGGCCCACAACTTCAGGCATGTGTTCTGACCAGGAATCGAACCAGCAACCTTTCGCTTAGCAGGCAGATGATCGATCCACTGCGTCACACAAGCCAGGGCTGTTTTTAATAATTTAAAACAAATTTATTTAATCTGTTATCTAAAGTTGTTAGTTGCCCTAAACTGAGAGGATGCCAAAGTGTTAGCTTGCTGTTTCCGACATTCACACCTTCATTTTATTGGTCCCTGAAGTTTCCTTTACGTTATGGAGAGGTTAACTGTGTAAATAAAGAGAAGTTTGTCATATTGTCTCCACCATTTCTTAGTATTTTGCTGTATTTCCCAAAAGTCCTTTGGCTTGAATTTTTAAGACCTTCTCCAGCTCCAGGAGTCTATGTTATGGGTGTATGTGTGTCTAATCAAAGGTGAATATTTCCATTGGAGGAACATAGCATAAGCTAAGTAACAGGGGAGCATGAATCCTGTAGCGCAGCAGCCCACATGGCATGAAGGGGATGAGGTTGGAAGGGTGGTTGTGATGTGAGTTGAGTGTCAAGTGCCAAACCACTGAGTTTGGACTTGGTAGAGAGCAACTCCAACTTTTTTAAAGCAGGGATTTGATATGATGGAAAGCAGTGTTTTGTTTTGTTTTTATATTCATCCGCTGATTCATATTTTAATTCTTCAAACATTTATTGAACACCTTTTGTGTCCTAGGAATTGTGGTTACAGGTGGATTAAGCTGTTGGAAGTTTGTAGGATGGTTTGGAGATAGAAAGGCCACTCCGGGGGTCATTACAGTGACTGAAGCGTGGGTGGTGAGTGCCTATCTGAGAGCTGTCAAAGGCAGAAGTGACAGAATTCGGCAGTGAAACTTATGTAGAAGGCAAAAGGATACTGGAATTCGGGGTTTCACACAGGGTTGTTTCCCTGGCTACACTCTGCCTCCATCACTTGAGTTAAGGGGTACCTTGCATACCCAGCCTCTCAAAAATGTTCTCAGGAGAAAAAAAGTGCTTTCATTTCTCCTGACACTTTTCTTTCTGGGACTTGGATACAAAGGAACTAGGACGTAGACATTCATTCAACACGTACTTGTTGAGCACTCACTGGAACGTGCCAGGCAGTGTTGTACGGATTAGGGACATAGAAGGGAACCAGAAATTTAAAGGCCTTACTTCGCTGGAGCTGCATTTCATGAGGAAGAGACAGATAATAAACACACAAAAATAGATAAGAGTTCCAGATGGTGATGAGTTTTTGGAAGAAAATGAAACATGGTAATGGCACAAAGTTTCTGGGTGGAGGGATGAGAGAAAGACGAGCATGGAGAGAGCGGGAGCTCTCTGCCCACGGACTTTCCTAACACAGGTAATTTAGGGATAAAGAACATGATTGAGGATTAAGTAGCGAGTGTCAGGATTACAAGCACCCCAGGAATTCAGAGAATGGGAGCTGGGTAGAAGAGGAGAAAATGTGGAGCAGGGTCATTGTTCACATGAGGATGAACATCTCCTTCCTCCCGCCTCCCATTGTCCTGAAGCAATGTCCTCCTTCACCTCCCGGGCAGGAAGAGTCGGCCTCAACTCAGAGTACCAGAGAGAGAGAGAGGTGCTGGCCAGGGGCTCTGTCTGGGCCTGCGGTGGTTTTCCTCATTACAGACTTGGATCCCAAAACCAGGATGTGGGGAGAGGGTGTCCTATTGACAGCCCAGTTGGAATGAACGCTGCTCCCCTTTCCCTCCCAGCATTTTTTTTATACCTCCGTTAGTTCACTTATCAAAGTCTGCCTTGCATGAGAGTTATTTATGTCTGTGTTTGTCTTCCCCCACGAGATCATGAATTTCTAGAGTGCTAGACCTGGGCTTTCCCCTTTTATCTCCCGGGTGCAGGGACTTTTAACCTTTGTGGTGTACATACACTTATAGACTCTAATGAGGGAACTATGGACTCTCTCCCAAGAAATCTGCCAGCCCCCTCGTATATTTTGCATGCTGTTTCGGGGAGGTTCACGGACCCTGATACCTATCCCTGAACCCCTAGTTAAGATCCCTGCCTGAGTGCTTTGCCTAATACCTGGTACACATTAGGTCCTCAGAGCTTGATTGACTTGGGGATGTCCTTCCAATTAAATACCTTCACTTTAGTTGCAGGGCACACATGTTAGGGGGGAGAAAGAGAGCCAGAAAGCAGTCCCTCTGCTAGGAGCTGCAGATGAGTGTGTATAAACTCTGGAAGTGACCATTCAGAGAGAATAGTTTCACCCTCACTTCTTGTCCCTGGAGAACCCAGGTTCCGGTCTGCCTACCTTCAGCTGGTCTTCTCTTGGATTTTTTTTTAATCCTTACCCAACAATATTTTCTATTAATGAGAGAGGGCCGGGTGAGAGAGAGAGAAACATCAATGTGAGAGAGAAACATAGAAAGGTTGCCTCCTGTATGCTCGCTGACTGGGGATTGAGCCTGCAACCTAGGTATGTGCCCTAACTGGGGATAGAACTCTCAGCCTTTTGGTGTTTGGGAGGATGCACCAGTCAACGGAGCCACCTGGCGAGGGCTTCTCCCAGATTCTTGAATGCTGCTCCCCAGTGTCATGATACTCCTGCTTGCCTTTCAAAACTCTGCCCATCGCCCCATCTCTTCCCTGAAGCCTTCTTCAATTATTTCAGTCCCAGCTGACCTCCCTCTTTTTTGGAAGTTTTGCTGCATTTAAGTGGTCTGAAACTCACAGTTGATATTTTCTTTTATTCCTACTTCATCTGGGTTGGTCTTGTGCACTTTAACTAGGTGTTGTAGAGAAGCCAAAGATGACTCCAAAGTATTGGTCATGGCTGTCTGCTCCCCACACGCACTGAGGGAGTGCTTGGAAGAGGCAGGTGTTTAACTGAGAATTGAGTCTGCACAGCCTTCACTGTGCCCACGTTTCTTCCTTAAGAGGAACAGCCCTCCTTTCTGCCTTAACGTCTGAGGTTGCTGTTGTGTCCTCCATTCCATCTGCTAGTGTCTTTACTCTTCCTTGTCTTCCTTCATCATAACATGGTGGTCAAGGGCAAGTCTCTAAAGTGAGACTACCTGAGTTTGAATCCCAGCTCAAATGCTTAGTCAGCTGGGTCTTCAATAGCAGATTCTGGAGCTGCAGTGTACCTCGGTTCCTTATCTGTAAAATGGGAATATTGATAGTTCCTACTCATTGGGTTTTTCTTGCGACAATTAAGTAAAATAATGCATATAAAGGACTTAGAACACTTTCTGATACATAATGTTTAATAAATATTAGACAGTATATTGTTTATCATTTAACCAGCTTTTAGAGCCCCTTTTCTCTCTTTGATTGCTTTTTGGACATTGCCTTTCACAAAGAATCCTAGAACAAGAATGGATCTCAGAGATTTTTTTCTTAATCCTCACCTGAGGACATGCTTATTGATTTTAGAGAGAGGGGAAGGAAGGGGGAGAAACATCAATGTGAGAGAGAAACATCGATCGGTTGCCTCTCGTACATGCCCTGACTGGGGACCAAACCTGCAACCTAGGCCAGTGCCCTGGCCAGGAATCGAACCTGTGACCTTTCTTTCTATGGTTGTTGCTCCACACTGGCCAGGCCAGACCTCAGAGATTTTTAAATGCTAAGATGGAAAATACTTGAATTTCTTATTCCAGGCCAATGGCAGACATCTCCAATGAAACATGAAACTCTTTTACTGAGCCCAGATGCAATCTCAGAATCTTTCTCAAATAGCTTGCCATGCAGTCACTACAAATTGATTTACATTGCCTCTTAAAATACATTAAAAGACTTCTGATTTTACAAATGCAGAATGTAAGGTCTAGAGAGCGGAGCTGGGCTCAGCCCTCCCAATGCTTTGGCAGTGCTCTTTACAGTGCACTGCACTGCTGGCCATCCTGCCATTGCTCATTCCTTTCTGTTGGCTGAGAATGCTCCTTTTAATGTCTGAGCTTCATGAGGCCCTTTTTTTTTCTGCCTGTCCAAGCAATCTGACATGTGTGTAACTTGTTTTCCAGTCTATTTATGTTTTCTTGCCAGTGAGCTAGTTGAAGGTGTTGCCACCTAGCTGGGGGTGGATCATGTGCCCAACTCAGCTGCTGTTGGAGGTAATTTGTGGATTTTCTGAAATTTCTCCAGTGACGCCCTGTACTGATATTGCTAGTTGAGGGTAACCTGCACAGAAACTTCTAGTTGATATTAATTTGTCACATTGCAATGGGCAGGCCAAGACTTGACATTTGTCATTTAACAGGTTCCTTTGTTCCTCTCTCTCTCCCATCTTCAGAACAGAGTCTATACTACTAAAGAAGAGTACAGATTTTTTTTTTTTAATTTGGGTGGAAGGTTTGGCTTAAACAATGGAAATTTATTCTTTCACAATTCTGGAAACTAAAGTCCAAGATCAAGGTGTTGGCAGGTATGACTTCTTCTGAGGCCTCTCTCCTTGATATGTAGATGACCTTTGTCTTCATATGGTTGTCCCTCTGTCTCTAAAGCTTCTTTTAAGTAACAGAATAGAAATGGAGTTAATGATTTCCTCTTTGACTTGAGGAGGGATGGGGAATAGGAATAAATGAAGTTGATTTTAAATTAGAAGAGTGTTGGAACACAGGAATCACCAACCCCTTTGATAGAAAAGTACATATTTAAAAAAATGGTTGTCTTCTCCCTTATTCTCATCTCTGTAGAAAGATACAAGCTGATGAGAGCTGATGTTTTCATAATCCTAGTCCTAGTCAGCAAACGAAGTCCATTGCTGGCCATTCTCTGTGGGGTAAAGATGAAATGGATGACAAGTTGAAGAAAAATCACAGAAGTTAACAATAAGTGGGTTCAGAACATGTTTGGAAGAGTATAGAGAGGAGGTGAAAAAATAATATTCAAGCTTGAGTTAGCATGTGGAGTAAGAAATCAACTTCACTCTGATGCATAAAAACTGGAAAAACATTTGCATGAGGAACATTGTACAATGGTGAAGTTTTAATTGCATTTCTCAGGAAATACCACCTGTCCGCTATGGACAAGGGCTGTTGAATGGAAAGTTGGTATTTACCACTTTGAGAAAAAAATGTGGGCACAAACTGCCTAAAGTATTTGTTGATATAAAAATTAGGGAAGTTCAACTTCTGGGAAATGGAAATATAATATTTTTAGGGAAACAGTTATGAAATATTTTAAGCTCTCTATACAAATCTAAAGTCGTTTTCTGCTAGTTTAGCAAGATAAACATATATTATACATAACTTGGTTTGCTCAAAATGATTCTACTTGATATATTTAGAAATTGGAAGGCCTGAGAGGCGGAAAAAAAAATCCAAAGTTGTTTCTTCTAAAACCAAGAAAAAAATGTCCAAGAAAGAGTTGTTTTTCTATATTTTTCTGCTCCTTTATATCTCTGAGAAGGCTGGAAAGTTCCGGGGTAGTGAACACTTTCCCTAGCTGCCAGGGTTTTCGTGAGTTGATCATGTGAGGGAAGGAGTAGAAGGCGAGGGAGAACAATAGAACTTTGTTTTCACGTGGATCCTTTCTCTTGGGAACTCGGAGCAACTTACGCTGCAGTCACATTGGAGGATCAGAGGCCGCTGCTTCTCCTTTCTGCCTGTTGGGGAAGGTGTCCTCTGCCACAGCGATGGGTGCGTATGAAGCAGTGGGTTTGGAAATTGAGACCCATCTGGCAGGATGAATCCTGGAGTTCACTAGGAAACAGAAGGTACAGCTTGCTACTTCCTTTATTCAGAGGAGAAACTAAGAGGCCAGAGGAGGTTGGCACAGATGTACCTTTACGCCTATCGAAGGAGTTGGGGGGCTCACTCTAAAGTGTGCCGACTCTCAGCACTAGGTGTGATGCATGGGTGGTTTAGAACTCGGCAGGCCGTCAGCGTATGTAGCCTAGAATCTCTCTTGATAACTTAAATCTTGCTGAGGACATTTTGCTTCATGGCATGGCTCTGATGGTGCCACTGTCTTGTCCTGTCCAGAGCCCTCCCCTAGACCAGTGAACTGTTGTTCCCTGGACTGCTGAACTTGGGGTAAGGGAACAGGACTTGGAATCTTAAGCAGTGGAAGGGGATAGATCTGGGGATACTTTTGGCTGGCTACAACTAGCCAATTAGAGAGACAAAATGAATGGTTAGAGAAATATGGAGGAGGGGGTCATGCTTCTAAGGAGTCTTGATAAGGAAAAAAGTGAGCAACGGGTCCAGAAAGTCTGAAAAGAAACCAGCATATTTGGCCAAGGAGCAGGAAGAGCTACTGGGGAATTGTGTGACCAACTGAGGTCTGTCGTAGAAGAGGAGGAAAGTAGAAACCTATTACAGAATCACAGTGTATTTGGGCTAGAAGGGAATTTGGACGTCTTTTTTCTCTTAAACACATGGTTGAGGCTAAGAACCCCAGGCTGGGAGTCAGGGGATCTGGGTCCCAGGCTTGGTTTTGATGCGAACTGGCTCTGTGACTTTGAGCAAGTCAGTCCTGCCTTCTGGGCCTCAGTTTTCTTATTTGTAAATGAGAAGGCTTGGCTACTGGGTTCTTGGTTCCTTCTGGCTCTGACATTATTCCCAAAGAAAGTGGTGTCTGCACCAGTACTGAGGATTCCCAGCTGGAAGTGGCTATACAAAGACTAGAAAAAGGAGACTCAGAGAAGATGCCTGATTTGAATCCTGGCTCTAGTCACCTAGCTGTGCGACCCTGTCTTTTTACTTAGGGCTAGGAGTTGGACCCTGGGCCCAGCTCTTATCCCTGAGACAGTCGCCATCCTCCACCTTCCTCCTCTCATGTTCTCTCCTCTCTTACTCACCTGGAAATGGTTTCCTAGGTAGGGGCAGTGAGGGAGGGGCTGAGGTTGGATGAGCCCTGGCTAACGGTCATTAGGGAAAGGATCTCTGGGAAGATTTTGGCTGGAGAGACCCAGTGACTTTGGGGGACATTTCCACAGGCCCCAGTGACTGACCGTAGTCATCTTTCTCATAGCCCTCCCACTCCTCTCCTGCACTTCTGAGCTATGCACTATGGACCAATCCCCACTCAGAGCCTCACCACCCCCTCCCTGCCTCCTGGGCAGCCATCACAGAAACACCAGTGTGCTCAATCCTAGGGTGGGAGGGATATCTGTCCAGCTGTTGGCTTTTGGGCTAGCCACTTATTTTGGCAGCTCCAGCCACAGGCTTCCTGACTAGACCAACAGAAGCTGAGGGAACTAGAGGTGGAGGTTAGTGAGTCAGGGGCTGAGGCTCTGCCTCTGGGAGGGAGCTTGCCCTAGAGATGCCCCTCCAGAAGGCTGACTTTCCCTCCAAAAGAGGCAGATCCTTCTGGAGTCTTCCTCTTGGGTCACCCTTAGGTCAACTAATTTGATGAGCATTTCCTGGTGTTCTGTATAATGGGAATATGATCTTGACCTCACAAGGTTGTGGTGGCAAAATCGAAAACCTGGCAAATCTTAAAACTCTCAGTAAAAGCTTGCTTTCCTTTTGTGTGTGTACGTGTTCCTTGAGTTAAGAATAGGACAGGGTGGCCCTGGTTGGTGTGGCTCAGTGGATTGAGCACTGGCCTGCAAACCAAAGGGTCGCCGGTTCGATTCCTAGTCAGGGCACATGCCTGAGTTGTGGGCCAGGTCCCCAGTAGGGGGCACATGAGAGGCAACCACACATTAATGTTTCTCTCCCTCTCTTTCTCCCTTCCTTATCCTCTGTCTAAAATAAATAAATAAAATCTTAAAAAAAAAGAAGAATAAGACAGGGTATGCCTTATAGGTGCAGACACAGAGGAAAAGCAGAGGCAATGCCAGAGTCAAATTCCATACACACAAATGCTCTTGCTTTTCATGTGTTTCTCGTTTCCAGCTGAGGCTGACCATGGTGGGAGAGCAGGACTTTGCTCTGTGCTGCCTTCCCCTAACCCCTTGTCGTCCTGAGACAGACGGGCTCTCAGTCATTACCTCACCGCAGGGCCCTGTCTGCCAGAGTGAGTGGTGGAACTGCCTGGGTGGAGAGCTGGAGGCTAATTTTAGAGCTGGAGACTCCCTGCCAACAGTTGTGGCTGGGCGGCAGCTGGGCTGGGCTGCCTGCGGGGAGTTCGGAGTCTCCTTGCAGGGAGCCCTGGACATAGCCCTCCAGGTCTGCTCTCACGGGCACATCCCTGCCTCTCTGCCCCAGCTGCAGGGAAAGCCTGGGACAAGGTTTCTCCGAACAGAGGGTAGGACCTTGAAGCCACCCCTTTCGTCAAGGCTTCCCTCCTCCTTGCATTAAGATGTTTCTATGCTGCATCTCTTCCCAGGTGGCTCTGTGGGCCAGAAATTACTGATATGACAGCTGTCATGGTCCAGTGGCCTCTGAAAAGGGGAAAGAGAGTATCTACCAAAGGTCCTAGATTTGTAGGCTGAATCTAACCTCTCACTCAACGTAATCTAATGTCGTGCTTGTCAACCTTTTCCCTATTGGCACACATAGAAAAAGACAGAAAAAGATAATATTTTTAAAAATCATATATGTGTGGGTAAAGAGATAAATGTATTTGTGGTTGGATGCAGCCATTCCTAGGTTCTGCTGCCCTGGAACTCGGGGTTGATACTTTGCACATGTTGTCCACTTGAAGCCCACTAGTGGGCCTGCCGTACCAGCTGGGGTGCTCTGACATTTGCTCTAGTAGCTTGCTATAGTCTTTATGAATGCCAGCACCCAGCCCCCAGGACCCTCTCCTGGATGAATCGTAGGCTTACACTGGAGGGGACCCCAGGGAGCATGGAGCCCGGGATTACCCACGGTTAAACAGCTAAGAAGTAAAAAACCCTGTTCTGGTTCTAGTTCTCCTAGGACCATCGTTCATTCACCCACCGTTTATTGAATGCCTATTCAATATAAGTTCAATATTCTGGGGATACAAAGGTGAAAAATAGTTGCTGGGATTCGCCTATTTTGGTAAAAAAAAATAAGGAAGCATTCAGAAAGGTGGTTATTTTGGGGGACACATGGGGATGTGATTGGAGAGAGGCACAAGGGGCTTCAAGGAATCGGTTCTGTCAGTTTCTTAGGTGGGGTGATGGTGCACAGGTGTCAGTTCTTTAAGCCGTTCGTGTACATTCCTCTATATGCGTGATATAATTCTTTTAAAAACTAATTGAAAAATATAGGGAGTTTACACACTAGAGGTAAATGGCCTGGGGAAGTTAGGTAAAGAGCACAGAGGCAAGTAAATCGCTTATTACATAAGAGAGCAGTAAGTGCTCTGACAGCTAGAACGATAACAGCCCAGGCATGTGCAGTGAAATGCGATCTCATTTACTCTTTTCAATGGCCCCGTGAGGGGTAGGAACCTTTATGTTGTTCCCATTTTACAGGTGAGAAAACTGAAGTTAAGAAAGGTTACTTACGCCCTGGCTGGCGTAGCTCAGTGGATTGAGCGCGGGCTGGGAACCAGGCAGTCCCGGTTCGATTCCCAGTCAGGGCACATGCCTGGGTTGCAGGCCAGGTCCCCGTGAGGGCCATGTGAGGGGCAACCATACATTGCTGTTTCTCTCCCTCTCTGTCTCCCTCCTTTCCCCTCTCTCTAAAAATAAATAAAAATAAAATCTTTAAAAAAAAGAAAGGTTACTTACCTGTTTGGGGTTTTGTGGTGAATAACCTTTGCAGTCAAGTTTGAGTACTTACATCTTAGCCATTACAGTCCCATGGTGATGGGACAAATGAGTTGGCTTGTGCAGTGAGCTGGCCTGTGGGGTAGGGTGGGGTGGGGGGGTGGAAAAACAGGAGTTACTCTTGAAACTTCTATTTCCCAACCTGTAAAATAGAATTAATTTTACTTGGTGCTTCTTCTTGTATAAATAATTTGAATATAAAATGTCAGTGTAAAAGCTGTTATTTACTGAAAACTAATGCTGTGCCAGCTACTTTTCAGGTATTACCTCCTTTCATCTTCCCTCTGCCCCATCAAGAGTACATTCTTATTTAACAGGGCAGTCTACCTCCCTGCTCTCAGCATTCCTGTTAACAAGTCTGTCTTCTCCCTGACTTTATCTGGGTTGGGGAGAAGATAGATTATCTGAAGATGCTGGCTTCAGCTTGGTGAGTGACAGCCATTCTGGAGCTCCGATGCTAGAGATATGAAGCACCTGTCCTTGCTCTGCTCCTGGTGCAAGTGATGCCATTTTCTTCGCACATGCCAGGTTTCATGGTTATCTCTGGGGGCCGTCACCCTCAGCTGAGAAGGTGGAGGCTTTTTTTAAATCCTAGTCTGTCCTGGTGGGTCTTGGTCTGGCTGCCATTTGGATCACCTGGGGAGCTACAAGAACTACCCATATCAAAACTTCACCTCAAGTCAATAATTAGATTTGAGGGAAAGGAGAGCGAGCACCTGCTTTCCAGGTGATTCTAATGGGTAGCCAAGATAGAAAACCTTAGGTCTTTACTGTTTCCACCAGACGGGATGAGCTAAGAAATAAACAGTGATGAAGAAGTAAGGAAGTGGATAGCTAAGCACTGACCTGACCAGAATGTCCTGGGGCTCAGGCTGGTCCAGGGGTAGGCCATTGAAGACTGGAAATGGGACAAAGAACAGAGAAGGAAGGAGACAGTGAAGTAGAAAGGAAAAAGGAGAAAATGAAAAATAAAATGCTTGGTGTTAAATTGCCCCCTATAATGGCTCCATACCTTTCCGATGGTACCTGTTCTGTGAGTTCAGGTCCAGCCAATAAACATTTGATCCTGTGGTATATGGAGCTGCAGGGGATACAAAGACATGTGAACCCTGGTTGGTATTCCAAGAGCTACGATGTTCTTGCATGGACAGATGTGCACGTCAGAAATGATACATCCCTTTGATATGTTCTCTCCAGCACCCAGGTAAACTTTACCTCTAGGTGACGCTTATTACACTTGTTTGGACTACGTCATGAAGGCAGGAACTGTGTCTGTTTTGTGTCTTAGTCACCACGCTGTTGCCCAGAACATAGCATTATGGTTGCGTCAAAGAAAGCCCTCAGCTGGCCCCATATTTGCTTAATTGAATTTGATTGTTTAAAACAAGTAGAACAAGGTGAGCTCTAAGAGCACATGGAGCATGATTATGTGCTCAAGTGCCACATAATCTAGCTGGGGAGAAAGGCTTTGTAATGGAAGTGGGATTTGAACTTGGACTTAAATGAAGAAGAGGGCTTAGATCGATGGAGATTGGGAGGATGAAGACAGAAGGATGTGCCAAGGGCATGATGAGGAACCTGGTCTGATGGGAGAAGAGGCTACTACATTCCCTAGGGAGGGTGGGCAGGGAGAGAAAAGAGGTACTTAGAGTCATAAGGCAGCTAAAACTGAGAGAAAGGTGGGGAGGAACCAGCTTTGGAAAATGGGTACAGGCTCAATAGGTAAGTGAAGGATAGATGAATTACTTGACTATTTAAATAAAATTTTAATCTCTACTTTGAGCCTGCTTCTGTATCAGGAATCACAAATTGGGAGCCCTGTGGTAGAGTGGTGTTTACTGATGTTCTATCCAGGAATAAGAGATGTTAAGAAACCAAAACCAAGACAGAAGTAAATAACCTCACAATCAATAGTTCCAAGGCTTTAGCTGACAACTAAGAATGATAGAGTAGTGTTTCTCACCCTGGCTGCATACTAGATCGTCTAGGGCGGGGATGTCAAACTCGTTTTCACCGGGGACCATATCAGCCTCGCAGTTGCCTTCAAAGGGCTGAATGTAATTGCAACTCCTTAACAGTTAAGGAGTAGTTACATTTATACAGTCCTAAAATTATTTCAGCCCTTTGAAGGCAACCACAAGGCTGATGTGGCCCCAGTGAAAATAAAATTGACACCCCTGATCTAGAGAGCTTAAAAAATAAAGCAAAGGGGTAAGGTTATTCAAGCATACACATTTGTCAACACTCCTGGAACTGTTCACTTAAAATGGGTACATTTTGTTGTATATATTATACTTTAAAATATAGTTAATTTCCTAAAGAGTTTTTATTTTCAGAGAGAGGAGGGGAGGGAAAAAGAGTGGGAGAGAAACATCGATGTGAGAGAGAAACATTGATCGGTAGTTTCCCGCACACCCCAGCTGGAGCCTGGCCTGCAACCCAGGCGTGTGCCCTGACTGGGAAGCCAAATGGCGGCTTTTTGGTTTGTGGAACAACCCCCAACCCATGGAGCCACACCAGTCAGGGCAAAAATATAGTTAATTTTAAAATATAGTGGAGCAGAAACCTCAATGGGAACCAGTGCCAGGGTAGGAAAACCTAAACTGCAGTTGACAAATTGCTAGAGGCTCTGCATAGACAAGTCTGAGAGTTAAAAACTTCAGGGGGCAGATCTAATGCACAGCACAGTGATTATGGTCAACAGTACAGTATTATGAACTTCAAAGTTGCTAAGAAGCTTGTTCTTAATTGTTCCTACCACAAAAAAGAAAGGGTAATTATGTGACTCAATAGAGGTGTTAGCTGACACTTTGGTGGTAATCACATTGCTGTATATAAATGTATCAAATCAATACATTGTATGCTTTTAAGTTACACAGTGTTATATGTCAAGTATATCTCAATAAAACAAAACAAAGCACAGAAACTTCAGGGGAACCCAGTCATGTGGCCCTCATGTTTTTGTGAGTTTTACCTTCAGGAGCTCTACCAGGTTCTCCCAGTGAATACTGGAGGAAAAATCCCTCTGTGCTTCCAACAAGGGGAAGGGAAAGGAGCTATCTGAAATATGCCAGAGCACTCTATTCTTCTTAAGGCCTTCCCTAAGGAGAAACTATTTGATCAGAGCCTAACCTACCTGGGGGACCCACTCTAGCCGATGCTAGCCATGCTGTTACACCTAAAGGTGGGTGTGGTAACTGAGAAGCACCGGTGAAGTTCAGTCCAGGGGCACAGGCTCACCCAAAGTTTGAGACCTAATCGTAGCACTATAGAACACTTGCCTCCCCCCACCCCCCATCCCTTAATGACACATCACTGAAGGCCTATTCACTGCAGTTCCTTTTACCCAGTATATCACGTCTACAAGGCATTTAAAAGGCAAAAACACAGTTTGAAGAGACTAAACAAGCTTCAGAACCAAAGTCAGATATGGCGGAAATATTGGAATTATCGGATCAGGAATTTAAAATCTATGATTAACGTGCTAAGGGTTTTAATGGAAAAGTAGACAGCATGCAAAAACAGATGGATGATGTTATCAGCAGAAGAAAATTTTAAGAAAGAGTAATAAATAAATTATATAGCTCAAAATACCATAACAGAAATGAAGAAAGCCCTTTAACAGGTTTATTAGTGTACTGGACATGACCAAAGAAAGAATCTCTGAGCTTTGAGGATATGACAATAGATTTTCAAAATGTAAAGCAAAGGAAAAAAAAAGACTGAAAAGAAAAATAGAACAGACTATCCAAGAGCTATGTGACAACTATCAAGGATATAGCGTATGCATAATGGGAATACTAGAAAACAAGAAAGAGAATGGAACAGAAGACATAGTTGAAGCAATAATGACTGAGAATTTCCCCAAATTAATGTCAGATGTTAAACTACAGATCCAAGAAGGTGAGAGAACAGCAAGCAGGATACATGTCCCCCACCCCAGCCCCACTCCCCAGCCATTCAAATTTCAGAAAGTCAAAGATAAAAAATATCCAGAAATAAGCCAGAGGTGGGAGGGGTGGGTAACAACTCACCTATACAGGAGCAAAGATAAGAGATACATCTGACATCTCAGAAAACATGCAAGGAAGAAGGTAGTGGAGTGAAATATTCAAAATATCAAGAAAAAAAAAGCCACCAACTTAATGAAATTATCTTTCAAAAGTAAAGGAGAAATACTTTCTCAGACCTTTCTGCCTTGCAAGAAATGTTAAAAGAACTTCTTCAGAGAGAAAGAAAGTGATACAAGTCAGAAACTTAGATCTGTATAAAGAAAGGAAGGGTATTGGGGAATAAATACGTTAAAGTAAAATAAAAACTTATTTTTCTTATTCTTAATCTAACATAACAGGTATTGAAAATAATAATAATATATTCAATTATGTATGCTTATATATAAGCGTACATATGTTTAAATATCAATGATCTAAATATACCAATTAGAAGACATTGTCAGCCCTGGCTGGTGTGGCCCAGTTGGTTGGAGCATTGTCCTGTAAGCCAGAAGGTCGTGGGGTTCATTTCCCAGTCAGGGCACATACCTAGGTTGCAGGATGGGTCCCAGTTGGGGGCGCATACAAGAGGAAACCCATTGATGTTTCTCAACCATCAATGTTTCTCTCCCTTTCCCTTCTCCATTCCAACCCCCCCTCAAAAAAATCAATAAGCATGTCCTAGAATGAGGATAAAAATAAATAAATAAATAAATAAATTGTCACATGGACCTCAACTATATGTTGCTACAGGAAACAAACACATATATGTATATACACACATACTCACATATGTGTGTGTGTATATATATATACACACACACATATATGTATAATATATATATATATATATATGAACAAGAATGGAGAAAGATAAACCATGTTAACATTAATCAAAAGAAAGCGACCCTGACTTCTGGCCAAGATGGAGGCATACGTAGATATGCTTTGCTTCCTTGCACAACCAAATGAAGTACAACAACAAATTTAAAAACAAAAAACAACCAGAACTGCCAGAAAACGGAACTGTACGGAAGTCCGACAACCAAGGAGTTAAAGAAACACTCATTCAGACTGGTAGGAGGGGCAGAGATGGTCACCTGGGGCAGAGAGGATGTGTGGTGAGGCAGTGGCTGGCGGAGTGGGCGGCCCCACATTTGCATGCAGATAAACCAGGAGGAACAACTGGGGAGTGAGACAGACCATGAAACCCAGGGTTCCAGCATGGAGTAATAAAGCCACCAAACCTCTGGTAGTAAAATTTGGTGGGGGTTGCTGCGGCGTGAGAAACTCCCAGACTCACAGGAGAGTTCATTGGAGAGACCCATGGGATCCTAAACATACACAAGCCTACACACCCAGGAATCAGCACCAGAAGGGACCGATTTGCTTGTGGGTAGCATGGGAAGTGACTGAAAGCCAGCCGAGAGCCGAGCAAGTGGCACTGTTCCCTCGCCCACCCCTTCCCCACATACTGTGCCACAATGCAGCCAAGTGGGTTGCACCGCCCTGGCAAATACCTAAGGCTCCACCCCTTATGACATAATAGGTGCAGAGAGACAAAAAAATATGGTCCAAATGAGAGAGCAGATCAGAATTCCAGGAAAGGAATTAAGTGACAAGGAGATAGACAACCTATCAGATGCAGAGTTCAAAATACTGGTAATCAGGATGCTCACAGAAATGACTGAGTATGGTCATAAAATAGAGGAAGAAATGAAGGCTATGCAAAGTGAAATAAAGGAAATATACAGGGAACCAACAGTGAAGGGAACTTGGGACTCAAATCAATGATTTGGAAAAAAAAGGAAGAAGTAAACATCCAACTGGAACAGAATGATGAAGCAAGAATTCAAAAAAGTGTGGAGTGGCTTAGAAACCTCTGCGACAACCTTAAACATTCCAACAGCCAAATCATAGGGGTGCCAGAAGGAGAAGAGGAAGAGCAAGAAACTGAAAACTTATTTGAACAAGTAATGAAGGAGAACTTCTCCAGTCTGGTCAAGGAAATAGACTTCCAGGAAGTCCAGGAAGCTCAGAGAATTCCAAAGAAGTTGGACCCAAGGAAGCACACACAAGGCACATCCTAATTACATTACCCAAGATTAAAGAGAAGGAGAGAATCAGAAAAGCAAGAGGAAAGGAGAGAGTTACCTAAAGGAGTTCCCATAAGACTATCAGCTGATTTCTCAAAAGAAACCTTGCAGGCAAGAAGGGGTTGGAAAGAAGTATTCCAAGTCATGAAAGGTAAGGACCTACATCCAAGATTACTCTATCCAGCAAAGCCATCATTTAAGAATATAAGGGCAGATAAAGTGCTTCCCAGATAAGGTAAAGTTAAAGGAGCTCATCATCACCAAGGCTTTATTATATGAAATGTTAAAGGGACTTATCTAAGAAAAAAAAGATCAAAATTATGCACAGTAAAATGACAACAAACTCAAAACTATCAACAATTGAACCTAAAAACAAAAACTAAAACAATTAGAACAGCAACAGTATCACAGAAATCTAATAATCTGATAATGGAGGGTTATCAGCGGGGAGGGCAAGGGGGAAGAATGGGGGGAAAGGTACAGGGAATAAAAAACAATTGGTAGGCAGAAAATAGACAGGGGGAGGTCAAGAATACTATAGGAAATGGAGCAGCCAAAGAACTTTTATATATATAACATAACCAATGAACATGATCTAAGGGGGGGGCGGGAGGGTAATGCTGGTGGTAGGTGGGTGCAGAGCGGAGGGGGAGAAAGGGGAGAAAAAATAGAACTGTAATAGCATGATAAATAAAATATACTTAAAAATTAACAATCACACAGGCCTTTGATAAAAAAGAAGATAAAAAACTCAGCAAATTAGGAATAGAGGTGAACTTAACTGAACTTGTAAAAGAACATCTAACATCAAAACACCTACAGCTCACATTGTACTTAATGGTGAGAAGCTCAAAGTTTTCTTGCCAACTTCAGAACAAGACTAGGATGTCCCCCCTCACCATTGCTTTTCAATATTGTACCAGAAGACCTACTTAATGCAATAAAACAAGAAAATAAAATAAAAGACTGGGAAGAAAGAAACAAAAATGTATTTCTTCAGAGATGACTAGATCATCTCTGTAGAAAATCTGAAAGAACAATGAAAACTGTTGGGGTGTGTGTGATTGGGGCGGGGGCTTTTATTGGTGGTGGTGACTTCCTCCTCTCCTCCACCTTTTTCCCTTCCCTGCCAGGTGCAGTGACTCCTTCCATGTCCATAGGAAAGGAGAGGCAGAGAGCAATGAAGAACAACCGAGGTTTCAATCTGCAGCTAAATATAGGCTCATAATGCGTTGGAACAAAAACATAGTGACCGCATCTGGAAGACAGTTTTCAGTTTGCAGAACTTGGTCCCATCATTCCAAGGTGGGAAGGCATCCTGGGCCCAAGTCTCAGACAAAGCCACAAAGTATATCTAGTATATGTGAAGGAAAAACCACATACACCAGCAAGATATTGATGACTTCAAGTGGCAGAATGCTCTTCTGGAGCAGCAAGTCCATGCACTGGAGGTGAAGTTGAATGCTCAACTGCAGACCAAATACCCTTCCTCCAACAACAGGCTCTATATTAATGCCAGGGGAAGCAGCATCTCTGTCTTTGATGGGGCCTTGCACTCCAGCTTGGAGTCATGCCAGAAGAGCCCCAAAGCAGGAAGAAACTCCAGATGGGCCAGCTAAGACCCCCAGGGAAGGCCAGCAACAAAAGCTGTCTCCACTCTTGTCTCATCCTCCTTTCAGTTGGCCCTTAGTTCCCCAGAACCATTTAAGAGATTCTATTTTTTTTTTTTTTTTACATAGAAGCTCTTGGACAACAGCTCTTGTTCTTCTTCCCCATTTCTGCTGTTTTTAAGAAAACGTTTCCCTTCAGGGATTCCCTGTCTTCACCAGGGAATTTTTAAACCAAACACCCCAACTTGGGCAGCTTTTCCTGTGGAGGACACGTGGCTGGATGGACCTCTGAGCGCATGGTGTCCTGACCACCCACCAGCTCCTCCAGCCCTGCTGGGCACAGGCCTGGAGGACTCCTGCCCCTCCTAGACCTCTCCTCAGCTCTGATAGACTTTGTGAATCTGTAGACTGCTCTACTTAAGAAGATACCTGGTTTAAGAAGTAATCAGAATTATTCCCTCTTCTTTTTAAGGAATTTTTTTCCTAAAAAGATATTTATCACTTCTATTGAAAGACCAGATCCTCGAAGAAGTTTGTGTTATGAAAGGAAGTGGGGACAGATTTGCCACATGTAGTCTTCAGCCTGTTTTCACTCCTGTTTCTCTCAGCCAGGGTTAGGGAGGGCCATGCGACCCTCCTGTGGTACGTGTGTGGATGTCAGCAGTGAAGTGCTAGTCTCTAGACAGTGATAGACAAGGTGGGACAAGGTGGGAGGATTGGGTGGAGTAGAGCTTTTGTATTGAGGTCCATTAATGATATTTTGATATTTATTTCCTGCTACTTAAATTGGAATCTGAGTGAATTGTCCCTATTTCTGATGATATTGGTATTGCAAAGCAATGGATTCATAAGTAATGATCAAACCTTTCTTTCCTTGTGTACTCCTAAGAAATACAGCAAACTCATTTTGTGAGTACATAGCAAAAACAATTTACCTGGTATGAAACCCACATCCCAGTGTGGCCCCTTTTCACCTTCACCCCACTCCCTTTCCAAGTGCTCTGGAACCCGTCTCCATTGTGTGATCCAACCCTGGTACTGGCCTCAGTCAGCAGGTCCCAGTGAAGAGACCTTATCTGTGTTAAGGTCTCATTTCTTTGTCTTTTAACTACTGTGTTCCCAGCATTTACTGATTTCTAGTGTATACTCTGTTATCTCAGTCTGCTTTTGATTCCATTCCATGGAAATAAAAAGTATGTTGTACATATTGCTAAAGAATTGTCTTGCAAGTTAAGGCTTCCTCCTTTACTGTAAGTCTATAAATAAAATCTTATATTATCCTTGGAAAAAAAACCTGTTGGAACTAATCAGCAATTATAGCAAGGTTGCAGGATACAAGATAAACATAGAAAAACCAATCTCTTTTCTATGTACCAGCAATGAACAAGTGGAATTTGAAATTAAAAACATTACTATTTACATTAGAACTGTCCAAAATGAAATAGATAGCTAACAAAACATGTACAAGGAGGAAAACTACAAAACTCTGATGAACAAATTCAAAGAACTATGGTGATAGGAGGTGAGACAAGGTGGGAGGATTGGGTGGAGTAGAATGGAATATCTCTCTCCTAAATGGAGAGATATTCCATGTTCATGGATAGGGAGACTCAATATTGTCAAGATGTCAGTTCTTCCCCTCTTAATCTACAGGTTCAATACTATCTGAATCAAAACCCTAGCACATTACCCTGGCTGGTGTGGCTCGAGTTCATTGGAGTGTTGTCCTGTACACCGAGAGGCTGCGGGTTCAATCTCCGATTTGGGTGTATACAGAGGCAACCAATTCATGTTTCTCTTATCAATGTGTCTCTCTCAATCTCTTTCTCTCTCTCTCTCTTCCTCTCTCTCTGTAAAAAAGCAATGAAAAAATGTCCTCAGGTGAGGATAAAATAAAAACAAACAAAAAACCACCCAGTAAGTTGCCTTATGGATATTGGCAAACTGATTGTCAAGTTTATATGGAAGGGCAAAGACCCATAATATCCAACTCAATATTAAAGAAGAACGAAGTCAAAGAACTGACACTACCTGACTTCTCACTACAGTAGTAATCAAGACAATGTGGTATTGACAAAATAAACAAATAACAGAAAACCCCAAACAAATCAGTCAATGGAACATGACAGCCCAGAAACAGGTCCACACAAATACAGTGAACTGATCTTTCACAAAGGAGCAAAGGTAATACAAGGGAGCAAAGATGAGTCTTTTTAATAAATGATGCTGGAATAACTACATGCACAAAAAAAAAAAAGTAAAGAAAAGAAATAGAGGCTCTGGCTGGTGTAGCTCAATGGATTGAGTGTGGACTGCGAACCAAAGGGTCACCGGTTCAATTCCCAGTCAGGGCACATGCCTGGGTTGCAGGCCAGGTCCTCAGTGTGGGGCCACGTGAGAGGCAACCACACATTGATGTGTCTCTCCTTCTCTTTCTCCCTCCCTTCTCTTCTAAGAAGAAAAAAGAAAAGAAATAGAGGAATCCAGACTAGACCATTTACCCTTCACAAAAACCAATTCAAATAGATCACAGATCCAAATGTAAGTGAGAAACTACGAAATTCCTGGAAGATAACATAGGAGAAAACCTAATTGACCTTAGGGCAATAACTTTTTTTTAAGTATATTTTATTGATTATGCTATTACAGTTTTCCCATTTCTTCTCCCCCTATATCCCGCCTCCACCTTGCACTCCCCAACCCTCTATCTCCCCCCACCCTGACCTTAGTTCATGTCCATGGGTTAAGTTCTTTGAATTCTGTGTTTCCTATATCATTTTTCACCTTTCCCCGTCTATTTAATGCCTACCAATTATGCCTCTTCTTCCCTGTACCTTCCCCACCCATTCCTCCCTTCCCCCGCCCCACTGAAAACCTTCCATGTGATATCCATTTCTCTGATTCTGTTCCTATTCTAGTTGTTTGCTTAGTTTTTGTTTTCATTGTTTTTCTTTCTTTCATTTTTTTAGGTTCATTTGTTGATAGTTGTGAGTTTGTTGTCATTTTACTGTTCATATTTTTGATCTTCCTTAGATAAGTCCCTTTAACATTTTTTTTTTTATTTATTTTTAGAGAGAGAGGGGAAGGGAGGGAGGAAGAGAGGGAGAGAAACAGCAATGTATGGTTGCCTCTCACATGGCCCTCACGGGGACCTGGCCTGCAACCCAGGCATGTGCCCTGACTGGGAATCGAACCGGGACCGCTTGGTTCCCAGCCCGCGCTCAATCCACTGAGCTACACCAGCCAGGGCTGATAAGTCCCTTTAACATTTCATATAATAATGGCTTGGTGATGATGAACTCTTTTAACTTGACCTTATCTGGGAAGTACTTTGTCTACCCTTCCATTCTAAGTGATAGCTTTGCTGGATAGAGTACTCTTGGATGTAGGTCCTTGCCTTTCAAACTTGGAATACTTCTTTCCAACCTCTTCTTGCCTGTAAGGTTTCTTTTGAGAAATCAGTGTTTAGTCTTATAGGCACTCCTTTGTAGGTAACTCTTTCCTTTCTTCTTGCTGCTTTTTTTTTTTTTTTTAGATTTTATTTATTTATTTTTAGAAAGAGGAGAAGGGAGGGAGAAAGAGAGGGAGAAATAGCAATGTATGGTTGCCTCTCACATGGCCCTCACTGGGGACCTGGCCTGCAACCCAGGCATGTGCCCCGACTGGGAATCGAACCGGGACCCTCTGGTTCCCAGCCCGCGCTCAATCCACTGAGCTACACCAGCTGGGGCTCTTCTTGCTGCTTTTAAGATTCTCTCCTTTTCTTTAATCTTGGGTAACTTAATGATGATGTACCTTGGTGTGTTCCTCTTTGGGTCCAACTTCTTTGGGACTCTCTGGGCTTCCTGGACTTCCTAGAAGTCTATTACCTTTGCCAGCTTGGGGAAGTTTTCCTTCATTATTTGTTCAAATAAGTTTTCAATTTCTTGCTGTTGTTCTTCTCCTCCTGGCACCCCTATAATTCAGATATTGGAACGTTTCAAGTTATCAAAGAGGTTCAAAAGTCTCTCTTCATTTTTTTGAATTCTTGTTTCTTCACGCTTCCGGTTGTATGTTTATTATTTCCTTTTGTTCCAAATTGTTGATTTGAGTCCTGGTTTCCTTCCTGTCACTGTTGGTTCCCTGAATATTTTGCTTTATTTCATTTTGGGTATCTTTCATTTTTTGACCAAACTCAATCTGTTCTGTGAGCATTTTGATTACCAGGGCTTTAAATTCTCCATCAGATAGGTTGGCTATCTCCTCATTGTTTAGCTCTCTTTCTGAAGCTTTGCATTGTTCCTTCATTTTGGCCCTATTTCTTTGTTCGGGGCCCCTTAAAGTTGTAAGTTGTAAGGGGGTGGGACCTAAAGTATTCACCCATACAAGGCAACCCTCCTTGCTGTGCTGTGGGACTGCTTGTGGTGAGGAGCCAGAGAGGGAACAATGCAGCTCATCTGCTCATTTCTAGCCCACTTTTCAATGAACTCCTGTGTGAGGCTGGGAGTTTCTCCTGCTGCAGCAACCGCTGTAGTCCACAGCCCATTCTGAGTCTCAGTTTCCCCTTAAGTCAGCCCCACCCATGCAGCACGCTGCTTGCCACAGCCAGCCCAGTGGGACGGTTGCTGCCTTGCCCTGGTTTCTCAGCCAGCCCTGCCCACATGGTCCCCTGCCTCACCGTGGTTCCTTACCGTTCTGGTTGTTCTGTTTAACTGTTTCTTTAATTCCGTGGTTGTTGGAGTTTCATGCAGTTTGATTTTCTGGCACTTCTGGTTGTTTATTGATTTTAGATTGTTGTCCTTTTGATTGTGCAAGGAAGCAAAGGGTTTCTACCTACGCCTCCATCTTGGCTGGAACTCTAAAAGAAGATGCAATAACTTTTTAGATACAACACCAAAGGTGCAGTCCATGAAAAAAATTGAAAAGCTGGACTTCATTACAATTAAAAACTGATGCTCTGCAAAAACCAGAGTCAAGAGACTAGGAAGACAAGCCACAGAGTAGGAGAAAATATTTGCAAAAGACACATATGATATTGGATATCCAGATACTGTTATCCAGAATATATAATAAAATCTTAAAATCAACTCTAAGATAAAGAACAGCCAAATTAAAAAATGGGCAAAAACACCTGAATAGATAGTGGAGCAAAGAAGATATACAGGAGACAGCTAAGCATATGAAAAAATAGGTTCAGTATCATAGAATATTGGAATTGTAAGTTAAAACAACAGTGAGATATCACTATACACCTGTAAGAATAACCAAAATCCAAAACATTGACAATACCAAATGCTAGTCAGAATGTGGAACATCAGAAACTCTTGCCCTGGCTGGTGTAGCTCAGTGAATTGAGTGCGGGCTGCGAACCAAAGGGTTGCTGGTTCGATTCCCAGTCAGGGCACGTGCCTGGGTTGCGGGCCAGGTCCCCAGTGGAGGCCACACGAGAGGCAACCACACATTGATGTTTCTCTCTCTCTCATTCTCCCTCCCTTCCCTTCTGTCTAAAAATAAATAAATAAAATCTTAAAAAAAAAAAAAGAAACTCTTATTCATTGCTGTTGAAAATGCAAAGTCGCACATTTACTTTGGAAGACAGTTGACATTTTCTTACAAAACTAAACCTAACTCTTACCATATGATGCAGCAGTCATACTTCATATTGCTTGGTATTTACCTAAAGGAGTTGAAAACTTATATCCATAAAAAAACCTGTGCACAGATGTTTAAAATAGCAGCTTTATTCATAATTACCAAGATTTGGAAGCAACCAAGATGTCCTTCAGTAAGTGAATGGTTCAATAAACTGGTGTACCCAGACAATGTACTAAAAAGAAATGAGCTATGGAAAGACATGGAGGAAGTAAAAGCATATTACTAAGTGGAAAGCCAATCTGAAAAGGTCACATGCTGATGATTATAACTATCTTACATCTGGAAAAGGCAAAACTATGGAGACAATAGAAAAAAAAGCCATGATTACCAGAGTGTAGAAGGAAGGGAGCCATGCATGGGTAGAGTGCAGAGAATTTTTAGGGCAGTGAAACTATTCTGTATGACACTATAAAAATGAATGCATATCATTATACATTTTTCCAAACCCATAGAATGTGCAACACCAAGAGTGACATTAGTAACCTTGTGTAAACTATGGGGTTTGGGTGACAATGATGTGTCAATGTAGGTTCATCAGTTATAAAAAATGCACCATTTTGGTGAGGGGTGTTGAGGATGTCGTGGGTATTTTGGGGCTGGGGTATAGAGGACCTTTGTACTTTCCACTCAATTTTGCTGGAGCCTAAAACTTCTCTTAATGATAAAGTTTATTTATTTAAAAAATGTGATAAAGGTCTGTTTGGCCTGTGCCTCAGGCTCCAGAATTATAAAGAAACAGACAAAAAATGGATGTGCACCCCACCACCATACTTTGATTTAGTTAGTTTTGGGCAGGGCCTGGCCATTGGCATTTTCCAAAAGATTTCTGGATCTTATCTGCATCCAGGGTTTCAACCAGCAGGTTAAATGTTGTTTTCTTTTTCCTTAAATCTTCATCCAAGGATACATTTATTGATTTGAGAGGGAGAGGGGCAGAGAGGTATTGGTTGCCTCGGTGCCCTAACCAGAAATTGAACCCACAATATTTTGGTGTATGGGACACTGCTCCAAGCAATTGAGGCACACAGGCCAGGTCACAGGCTAAAAGTTTTGGAGCAGAAGGAATCTCAAACATAATCTGTTTAAGCCTTCTCATTTTACAAATCTGTAAACAGAACTGGAAATGGAGCCTCCTATTGGCTAGATTTAATGGACATTTTTCCCAGCCCGTTACCCTCAGCCCCTTATATTCTCCTATAAGCCTGTTAGGCTGCACCATTCCCACATTTTCAGACTCTTAGACTAACTTCATCTAAATCCCATTTTCTAAATACAGAAGCTCCTCAATTTACAACGGGGTTATATCACAATAAACCCATTGTAAGTTCAAAATATTGTAAGTTGAGAATGGCTGACTGGGAGCCGCGGCTCATTGCCACTGCCCAGCATGACAGTATCCTACAACAGATCACTAGCCTGGGAAAAGGTTGTATTTGAAGTACAGTTTCTACTGGATGCCTATCATTTTCACATCATAAAGTTGAAAATTGAAAGTTAAACCATTGTAAGTCTGTATGGTAGCTCTTTCTGGAAAAAAAAAACAAACGACAGACAAGTTTAAGTGGCAAAGAATTCAGTCCCATATGATTTAAGGATTCATGGCACCCTTTTCTAATGTATGTATATTTTATATCCTAATTGTCTCCACAAGTGTTTCACAAAGCCTGTGTATGGGTTTGTATCTTTTTTCCCTCAATAAATTTCTACCTGTCAAAATACCTGTTTGTCTCTGAGATTCTTGCATATGTTGCAGTGTTAATTGAGGAATAATTTACATATAGCAACATGCATGATCTTAATTATACACATAGTTCAGCATATACAGCCATGTTATCATTACCCAAATCAACCCATAAAACATTTCAGCCACCTGAAATATTCCCCAGAGCCATTTTTCAGCCAGTTCCTCCCTGGGGCAGCTGCTGTTGGTATGGGTTTCCCTAACAGATTTGCTTTGCCTGCTCTTGAACTTCATATATGAATGGAGTCTTACACTATGTATATACTATTTTTGTATGGTATTTTCACTAGAAATTGTTTTGAGTTTGTCCATGGTGTTGCTTATATTGGCACTTTTTAAAAAATTGGTAGATAGTATTCCATATTTTGGCTAAACCACTATTTATCCATTCTTCATGGAAATTTGAGTGCTTTCTAGTTTGGGCTATAATAAATAAAACTGCTATAAACTTTGTTGTACAAGACTTTGTGTAGACATAGGCTTTTATTTCTCTTTGTCTATAAGAGGAGAATTGCTGGGTCATTGGGTAGGTGTATGTTTAATTTCTGTAAGAAACTGCCAAACTGATTTTCATAGTATTTGTATCATTTTATACCCTCACTTGCAATATGAAAGTAATCCACAGTTAATCCACATCCTTGGCAACATTTGGCATTATCAGCCTTTTTAATTTTAGCTATTCAAGTAGGTCTGAAATGGTATCTCATTATGGTTTTACTTTGTATTTCCTAGATAACCGATGAGGTTGGAGACCTTGCCATTTGCTTGTTGACCATTTTTTAGATCTTTCATGAAGTATTTAAATCTTCAGTTCATTTTTATTGGATTATCTTTTTGATTTGTAGTTTTTTAAAAAAGATTTATTTATTTATTTTTAGAGAGGAGAAAGAGAGGGAAAGAAACATCAGTGTGTGGTTGCCTCTTATGTGTCCTCCACTGGGGACCTGGCCCACAGCCCAGGCATGTGCCCTGACTGGGAATTGAACCGGTGACTCTTGGTTCACAGGCTGGCACTCAATCCACTGAGCAACACCAGCCAGGGCTAATTTGTAGTTCTTTTTAATGTTCTGGATATTAGTCCTTTGTCAGATAAATTTTATACATTTTTCCCACTTGCAAGGCTTTTTATTTTCTTTGTCTTTTCATGAGAAATTTATAGTTTTGATGAGGCCCAATTGATTCTTTTTGTTTATCACTAGGCCTTTTATGTGCTAATTAATTTCTTTTTTTTTTTTAAATAATTTTATTTATTTATTATTAGAGAGAGGGGAAAGGAGGGAGACAGAGAGGGAGAGAAACAGCAATGTATGGTTGCTCCTCACTTGGCCCTCACTGGGGACCTGGCCTGCAACCCAGGCATGTGCCCTGACTGGGAATCGAACCGGGACCCTTTGGTTCCCAGCCCGCGCTCAATCCACTGAGCTACACCAGCTAGGGTATTATGTGCTAATTAATTTCTTAAAAGTTTTATTTATTGATTAGAGAGAGAGAGAGAGACAGAAATATCTTGATTTTTGTTCACTTATTTATGTATTCCTTTGTTGATTTTTGTATGTGCCCTGACTGGGGAGTGAACCCTGCAACCTTGGTGTATTGTGACAAAGCTCTAACCAACTGAGCTACCTGGCCAAGGCTGTCTAGTTAATTTTTATGTTCTGTCTAATAAATCTTTGCCTCTCCTAAGATTATAAAGATATTGTCTTATAGAAGTATTTTCTTCTAGAAAATTTTATAGTTTTGTCTTTTGAATTTAGGCCTGTGATCCACTTTGAATTAATTTTTAGGTGCAGTATGAGATATGGGTTATGGTTAATTTTTTTCCATACAAATATCTGTATGTTCCAACTCAGTTGGAAAGATATTCCTATGTTCCTTTTCCTATTGAATTTTATTGAAATCCTTAATGAAAATGAATTGTGGCCCTGACCAGCATGGCTCAGTTGGTTGGGCAGCATCACACAAAGCAAAAGGTTGGAAGTTCAATCCCTAGTCAGGGCACATGCCTGGGTTGTGGGTTTGGTCCCTGGTCAGGGTACATATGAGAAACAACTGATCAGTGTTTCTCTCCCTCTCTTTTTCCCTTTTTCCTTTCTCTCTAAAAATAAATACAATCTTTAAAAGAAAAAGAAAGGAAATGAATTGTGTGTGTGTGTTAGTTCTGGAATCTGTTGGGCTATTCAAACAGTCCAAATTTGACATCAGTATAATCACACATTATTAACTGGTGTTGCTTTATTGTAAGTTATAACATTTTGTAAGTCTTCCAACTTTGTACTTTTTCTTTATGATTTTCATGGCTATTTATGGTCTTTTAGCCTTCCATAAAAGTTAAGAATTTGCTCGTTACCTTCTAGAAAAGTCTTTTGGGATTTTGAGTGGAATGAAATTGGGGAAGATAGACATCTTAGTAATATTGAGTCTTCTAATACATAATGGAATATGTCTTTACTTATGTTTTCTTTAATTTCTCTCAGCAGTGGTTTGACATTTTCAATGTCAAGGTCTTGCACATCTCTCTCTGAATTTATTCCAATATATTTAATGATTTATGATACTATTGTAAAATGATACTATATTTTAAATTTCATTTTCAATTATTTATTGATAGTACATACTAAATACAATTGATTTTTGTATATTGACCCTGCTTCTTGCAATCCTGCTTAATAATTTATCAATTCTAATAGTTTGTCATTATCTTTGGTATTTCTAGGTACATAATCTCTCTTTTTTTTTAAGATTTTATTTATTTATTTTTAGAGAGGGGGAAGGGAGGGAGACAGAGAGGGAGAGATACATCAATGTGTGGTTGCCTCTTACATGGGCACCTGGCCTGCAACCCAGGTATGTGCCCTGACTAGGAATCGAACCGGGACCCTTTGGTTCCCAGCGCGCGCTCAATCCACTGAGCTACACCAGCCAGGGCCATAATCTCTTTTTAATCATTTTTTATTTTCAATTACAGTTGACATGTATTATTACATTAGTTTTAGGTTACAAATCTGTGATTAGACATTACATAACTTACTAAGTAATCATCCTAATAAATAGAGTACCCATCTGACACCATACATAATTACTAGAATATTATTGACTTTATTTCATATGCCATCTTTACATCCCCATGACCATTCTATAACAACCAATTTGTACTTCCTAATCCTTTCACCCTTTTTAACCATCCCCTCAACCTCCCTCCCATCTGGCAACTGTCAAAACATCCTCTGTATCTGTGAGTATGTTTCTGTTCTGCTTGTTCATTTATTTAGTTTTTCTTTTAGATTCAATTCTTGTTGATAGATATGTATTTATTGACATTTTGTTGTTCATATTTTTAATTTTTTTCTTCTTCTTTCTCTTCTTAAAGAAGATCCTTTAACATTTCATGTAAATACTGGTTTGGTGGTGATCAACTCATTTAGCTTTTTCTTGTCTGGGAGGCTCTTTATCTGTTCTTCAATTCTAAATTGTAGAATCTGCTGGGTAGAGTAATCTTGGTTGTACATCCTTGCTTTTCATCACTTTGAATATTTCTTGCCAATCCCTTCTGGACTGCAAAGTTTCTGCTGAGAAATCATCTGAGAGTCTTATAGGAGCTCCTTTGTAGGTAACCAATGGCTTTTCTCTTGCTGCTTTTAAGATTCTCTCTTTGTCTTTAACCTTTTGCATTTAATTATGATGTGTCTTGGTGTGGTCCTCTTTGGGTTCATCTTGTTTGGGACTCTGCACTTTCTGGGCTTGTATGTCTGCTTTCTTCTACAGGTTAGGGAAGTTTTTCATCATTATTATTATTTTTTTCAAATAGGTTTTCAATTTCTTGCTCTCTTCTGCCTCCAGCACCCCCCGATGGGAATTTTGGCACACTTGAAGTGGTCCCAGAGGCTGCTTACAATATCCTCATTTTGCTGTTCTGATTTGGTGTTTTTTTGCTTCCTTATCTTCCAAATCACTGATTTTCTCAGTTTCATCTAGTCTTCTCTTGCTTCCCTTTAAATTATTCTCCATTCCAGTTAATGTATCCTTCCTTTCTGGCTGGTCCTTTTTATGTTGCTGAGGTTCTCATTAGCTTCACTGAGCATCCTTATTACCAGGGTTTTGACTCTGCATCTAGTAGATTACTTGTCTCCATTTTGTTTAGTTCTTTTTCTGGAGTTTGTTCTGTTCTTTCATTTGGGCCGTGTTTCTTTGTCTCCTCATTTTGGCAGCCTCCTTGTGTTTGTTTCTATGTATTAGATAGAGCTTCTATGTCTCCCTATGTCTCCCAGGCTTAGTAGAGTGTCCTGCAGTGTCCAGTGGCACAGCCTCCCCAATCATCCAAGCTGGGCATTCCAAGTGCACCCCCCTCACCCTGTGTGGGCAGTGTGCACCTTTCTGTTGTAGCTGAGCCTTGATTGCTGTTGGCACATCAATGGGAGGTATTTACCACCAGGCCTATCAGCTGCAAGGACTGGCCATGACCACTGACCTCTGACCATGATGAAGGATCAGCTATGTAGGGGCCTGGCCCACCCCACATAGCAGAACTTAACTTCAGCAGGGCTTTGGTGCCAGTTGAGTCCATCTCTTGAGTGTGTCACTTGTGGAGGTGATTGGGTGGTGGTGCTTTGACATAGTCTGAAATTATCCACTGAGTGTGCTGGCTCTGGTGCCTCCCAGGAGGTGCAGGCCAAGCTCAGCCACAGCCTGTATTCCACCTGGAACCACCTGGCATGAGCTACAAAGTGACTTGGAGATGGCTTCCACTTGTGCTGGGCATTGAGGTGTCCACGTGAGACCAAGCTGTGAATCAAGGCCAGTGGCTGGTAGTGCTGGGCCTGGGGTCACTTAGGGAGAAATACAGGGCTCACTGAGGCAAGATGCTGCTTGTTTGAGAGATTTTAGGAAAATCTGAAGCATGAGCCAGGACAGATCATTCATATGGAAAGGCCACTGGAAACAGCTTGGGTGGACCCACGAATTGGGTGGAACAGGGTCTCAAGGAATCACCAAGGTTGGGCCAACAGTGTGAGCCAGGTTAATGGAGTTTCAGATATGGTGACCACCTGCTGGCTCTGTTAGGGGACACCTCAGAAAATGAACAATGGCCTCTGCCAGCATTTCTTTCTGGGAGAAAGCTGCCCCTTTAGCTCTTTCTGTGATGTCAAACAATTCCGTTCTTTCCCATATGCCTGTGGTGCCTTTCAAGCTTCTGCCTCTGTGCTGAAGCTCAGAGGAGTGAATATGATTAAGTCTGTGTGCAGGCCCTTTAAGAGGAACTGCCTGGGACTGCAGAAGCCTCCATCTTCCTCAGCCTCAATCCCTACTGATTTTTATAGCCAGAAGTTATGGGGACTTTTCTTCTTGGTACTGGAACCTGGGCTGGTGGGCCTAGTGTGGGGTTGCTTCTCAGGAGGGTCCTCCAAAGCCGAGATATCTCTCCTGATTTTTCCACCATATGTGAGTGTGGGACCAGCCCGTTCTGCATCTCTGCCCCTCCTACCAGCCATGTACATGTGGCTGCTTCTTTAATTCCTTAGTTGTTGGAATGCCATTCAGCTGAATTTCAGGCAGTTCTGAATGATGGTTGTGTTGTAGTTTAGTTGTAATTTTGATGTGATTGTGGGAAGAGGTAAGTTCCATGTTTACCTACACCACCATCTTGACCATTGTCCATTCTATGTACAAAAATGTTAAGAATAAGTGCAGTTTTTTGGCTTTTATTTCTTTTTCTTGCCTTATTGTGAAACCTAGCACCTTCAGTACTATTTTGAAATACAATGTAGTTTTGATCTTAAAGGGAAAGCATTCAGTAAATCACCATTATATCTAGCAAGCCTTTAAAAACTATGTTAGTATCTCAGCCACTTTCTGTAGCAGTCCCTCCCCTTATCCATCAGGTTTTTGCATAGCCTCAGGTAAATTTTCCATCTATTTTAACCACAAATTGTTAAGATTCAGAGGTAGTTTTAAAAACAAGATAAAGGAGACTTCGTGCCAAGATGGAGGCATAGGTAGACACAGTGTGCCTCCTTGCGCAACCAAAAGAGGAAAAACAACAATTAAAAAAACAAAAACAGCCAGATCTGACAGAAAATCGAACTGAGTGGAAGTCCAACAACCAAGGCGTTAAAGAAGACTTGTTCATCCAGACTGGTAAGTGGGGCAGAGCCGGGCGGAGAGCGTATGGTGAGACGGAGGTTTGTGGAGTGGTACTGGCAACGCTGCAGCTGCCTGGGGAGACCTGGGGCAGGCACACTCAGCGAAACCTGCAGCCATCGCACTCAGCAAAACCTGCGGCTGGCTGACCTGGACCCAGCAGGACCGAGACTGGTGGACTGGGCAGTCCTTCATTTGCACACAGATAAACCGGGAGAAAAAGCTGGGGAATGGAGCAGACTGCACAACCCACCATTGCAGGGAAGTAAAGCCTCAAACTACCCACTGAAAACACCTGTGGGGGTTGAGGCAGCAACGGGAGGAACTCCCAGCCTCACAGGAGAGATCATTGGAGAGACCCACAGGGACTTTGAACTATGCAAGCCTGCACACCCACCCGAGAGCCAGCAAAGAAGGGCCCAACTGGATTGTGGGTAGCGGGAGAAGTGTGGAGAGCGGAGCAAGCACCATAGTTCTCTCAGGCCCCGCCCCCACAGACTGCGTCACAACACAACAAAGTGGGTTGCCCCACCCTTGTGAACACCTAAGGCTCTGCCCCGCCCCTTGAAGGAACAGGCATGCCGAGGGAAAAAATGGCCCAAATGAAAGAAGAGATCAAAGCTCCAGAAAAAATACAACTAAGTGACGAAGAGATAGCCAACCTATCAGATGCACAGTTCAAAACACTGGTTATCTGGATGCTTATGGAATTGGAAGAAAGTTGGTCACAATTAGTTGAACAAATGAAGGATACGCTAAAGGAAATGAGGGGAAATGTGCAGGGAACCAATAGGGATGGGAAGGAAACTGGGACTCAAATCAATAGAGTGGACCAGCAGGAAGAAAAAAACATGCAACCAGAAAAGAATGAAGAAACAAGAATTCAAAAAACTGAGGAGAGGCTTAGGAACCTCCAGGACATCTTTAAACGTCCCAACATCCGAGTCATAGGTGTGCCAGAAGGAGAAGAGGAAGACCAAGGGATTGAAAACTTATTTGAACAAATAATGAAGGAGAACTTCCCCAAACTGGTGAAGGAAATAGACTTCCAGGAAGTCTAGGAAGCTCAGAGAGTCCCAAAGAAGTTGGACCCAAAGAGGAACACACCAAGACACATCATAATTACATTACCCAAGATTAAAAATAAGGAGTGAATCTTAGAAGCAGCAAGAGAAAAGGAGACAGTTACCTACAAAGGAATTCCCATAAGACTGTCAGCTGATTTCTCAAAAGAGACTTTGCAGGCAAAAAGGGGCTGGAAAGAAGTATACCAAGTCATGAAAGGCAAGGACCTACATCCAAAAATACTCTATTCAGCTAAACTTTCATTTAGAATGGAAGGGCAGATAAAGTGCTTCTCAGATAAGGTCAAGTTCAAGGAGTTCATCATCACCCAGCCTTTATTATATGAAATCTTAAAGGGATTTATATAAGGCATGGAGGGATATCAATTCAGGGGAGTGGGGGGGGAGAGGAGGAAAAAAGCACAGAGAATAAGTAGCATAAGCGGTAGGTAGAAAACAGACAGGGGGAGGTTAAGAATAGTATAGGGAATGTAGAAGCCAAAGAACTTCTGTGTATGACCCATGGACAAAAACTAAAGGGTGGGGAATGGGGGTGTGGGGGGCAGAGGGGAATAAAGGGGGGAAAATGGGGCAACTGTAATAGCATAATCAATAAAATATATTTAAAAAACCCAAAAAATAAATAATACAAAAATAAACTATGTTTTGCATACTCACAACTGTAAATCTACTTGTGAAAAAACAAAACAAGACAAGACAGAGTAACAGTAGCCACAGAGGTGAGTGGTGGTTTTTATATGTGTCCTGGCACTGATGGCTCAGCAGCAGTGGAGTCCTTGCTGGAGAGGCAGACCGTGCTTCTCTCTCGGTCACTTGGCCTGAGGTCTCCTCAGTGAAGTTCTCCTCTTCATGGGCATAGTCCATTTCAGATAAGGGCCTTATTGTCCACTCTTTATAATGTGAAGTTCACATTGCAGTCTCTGGCATTTCAAAGTCAACCCCTTACATTAAACTGAATTCTGCTTAACCAGCCTTCAGCCTGAATTTAGGAGCCAAGAGTTTAGGAGTGTGAGTCCCTGGGCTCTGTAGTCTCTTTCTCCTCTTCCCCCATTTTCCACCACTCCATGGAAGCCATGCAGGGTTAGGAGGGACCACAGCTTAAGGCATTTGTGCTAACACCCAGGTATAACTTCTGTGGGGAGAGATTCCTGAGGGGTATGGTTTTCCATGTCTCAGAGACCCATGAGTAGTATTGGAAGCTGAGGCATTAGAACCAGGATGTAGGAAGACCCCCAGATGGGCCCCGTGTCGTCAGCCATGTTCATGAATAAGTGGCACATACAACAAAAGCTGGAGCACACAGGGCTCCTGAGGGCAGTGATGGGAGAGGAAGCTGGAAAGACAGGCTGTGGCCTAATGTGCTGGTGTGGTCTTCTTTGGTAACAAAGAGTCATTATTCAGAGTGTTTTCAGGATTTCGACTCAGATTTCACTTGTTTTGTTGGGATTATTGTGAAAGCCCCCACCTAGCCCCTTTGGTTAGAAGTTAAGAAATCTGGGGGGTGTAAAAGGAGACCTAACATTTTAGTTAGCTTCAGTTTCTGCCATAAACATGGTTCCAGAGTATTAGTAATAACCAGTTTGAGGGGAGCACCTTTTGTGTACCAGGCACAATGTGAAACACTTTGTATGCTCAGAATTACACTAATATCAATGTTCCTGAATGATTTATTATACTGACAGTATATATTTTGTGTTTTTATATGTATCTATTAATATAAAAGAGGTTTCATACCTTCTCTCTCCCTTGTATTCTAGTATGTTTTCTTGAGGGGCAGAGAAAAGTTGGAATTTGTTAGCATCTTGAAAGAGCTGAAGAAACCTAACTATGCCCATAGGTGTGCTGTGCCACGTCACTTGTCAAGGATCCTGGCAGAGAAAAAGTGAGTGCTGTGGAACTAGAGAACAAATGCTAGTAACTCCGCTCCTTGCCCATCTCTATCCTTGTTTTTCAATTATGGTATCTCTCAGTCTTGCTCCTTAGACTCCCTTGCTGCCTCCATTTATTCTTTATTCATTTTTTAAGTTGAAGCAAAATTCACGTAAATTGACCTTTAAAAGTGTACAATTCAGTGGCACTTAGTACGTCCACAATATGATGGAGCTGTCACCTCGGTCTAGTTCCAAAGCATTTTCCTCACCGCCAGAGGAGACTCCAGTCATTAAGCGGTCACTTTTCATTCCTCTCACCCAGCCCCTGACAATCTCTTATCTGCTTTTTGTCTCTATGGATATTTTGTATAAATGGATTCATATAATGTGGGACCTTTTATGTCTGACTTCTTTCACTTAGCATGCTTTCAAGATTCCTGCATATTGATGGACACATGGTTTGCTTCCACTTTCACCTGTGGTCGTTGTAAATAGTGTTACTATGAACACTGGGTACAAATACTTGCTTAACTACCTGTTTTCAGTATATATCCCGGAGTTTAACTTTCTGAGGAACTGCTGTCATTGATTTGAGGGAGAGAGAGGGAGAGAGAGAGAGAGAGAAATATCAATTTGTTGTTGCATTATTTATGCATTCACTGGTTGTTTCCTGTATGTGCCCTGACCGAGGATTGAACTGTCAACCTTGGCGGATTGGGACAATGCTCTAACCAACTGAGCTACTCGGCCAGAACACTTTCATTCTTCTTGAACACTGAACCAGTTGCTGGCTTCTTCCCTGCCATGGTTGACCTCCCCTCCATTCTTACACTTTTACCTCATCTCCTAAATCAGGATGTAGACATTTTATTTTCCTTGTTTTTGTCACCAGCATTCCCACACCCAGTGTCTTCCTGAGCTGTTATCGGTGAGGCCTGCTTGCTATCTTCATTGTACTTCTTATTTAGTGCCACAGCCATCCTCTAAGTGTTTTGATTTCCTACCCTAAGCACTTACTAGTTTGTTTCCAGACTTGTGATCCTTAAGTCCTCACCTGGGTACAATGCCCACCGGGTTTCTTAGTCTCTTCCCACTCCCACCCCTCCACTTCCACACCCACCCCAGATTTCCTGTGCAATGACTAAAAAATCAAAGACCTACCTCAGCTCTTCTCATTTTATTGCTCCCCCCACTCCCCGCCCTGGCCACTTGCCAGGTACTCTGTGCTTTCTCCTGGGCTTATTAATACATTAATAGTGCCCCTGCAGTTGACCTAAAGAAAGACTGTTTTCCTTCTTTCCATTTGATGCTGATTTGATTGGGTACCATGAAGCCAGCCTTATGCTTCCTTTTTTTTAAGATTTTATTTATTTATTTTTAGAGAGAGGGGAAGGGAGGGAGAAAGAGAGAAATATATATATGCAAGAGAAACATTGATTGGTTGCCTCTTGCACACTTCCAACCAGGGACCTGGCCTGCTACACAGGCATGTGCCCTGACTGGTAATTGAACTGGCAACCTTTTGGTTTGCAGGACAATGTCCAACCCACTGAACCACACCAGTCAGGGCCAGCCTTATGCTTCTTATTGCTGAATGAGATGCTTTCCTCTCCAGCGTCCACACCACCCTTTTTACTCATGTCTAATTGCCCCCCAAAGACTGGATACTTCAGAATGTAGGTAGGTTACTACAAGGCCACGTGATACTGGGTTTGGATGCTCCCAGCCAGTGCCCTCTACCATGCACTAGAATGATCCTCTCTGATCCATGATGAATTTTAATAGCTATATCTGTGGCCCCATTTGCTGTTGACTGCCTGATTTTATTTTGTTTTTGACATATTCCTTGTATGTTTGTCCACCGGTGCTGGTTTCTTATTAGCTTTCAGGAAGCAAGGATTCCTCCATGTGGGAGATCACAGGCTCAGGGCAGGAGGGGGAGGAAGGTATGGCTGTGATGGCACCTCTGGAAAAAGAAAATTTACAGATTGGAATAACAGACTGAGGAAAGCAGATATGTAGGGCTACGTTAGAAGACCCAAAACACCAGAGTTGAGGAATTTATAGTGATAAGGCAGGATTTATGACTTTGTCTTCTTGAATATTCCCAAGTCCATCCTTACAGAGGGTACTTTCAGCAAGCTGGACATGCAAGGAGACATTGCCTTGCCCTGCCCTGAAAGAATTTTAATGATGGTGTCAGCTGGATAGTGGAATTGGGAAACCCAATTAAATGACAAGTTGGTGAATCTAGAGACATGACAGCGGAGCTTTGGTGTGATGAAAAGATACAAAATCTGGTGACGGTGTTCTCCGTCAGAACCCAGAGACCCCACCCATATGGAATCTGAAGACAAGACTCTTTTAGGGGGTTGGGAAGGCCTCTTGAGGCTGATGTTGTTCCTTCACGGAGCTTGAGCCTACCTGACTGCGGTCATTGTGACCTTTATATGATTAGTTCAGGGTGGTAAAAAACTTAGGGTCCAATCAAGTGTCTTAAGTAAAGGAAGCATGCCATATGTAAGTGCAGACACACTGTGTGAGTTATGAGGACCTTGGGACACAGCACTGACTGAGCGCCAGTGTAAACCAATGCATGCTTCTCAGCCAGTTGGGGTGGGAGCCCTCCTGCTGAGAGGAAAGGACAAGGGGAGAAGAAGCCTGAGCACCTTGTTGGGCTTCAGGATAAACCAGACACACAGGGTGAAGATTGAGTTTCCTTCCCAGGAGAGGAGATCTGGTCTAGGCACATTAGCTTGTTTATGAGTGTTTTCCTGATCACTTCTCCTTAGGGCCTGGACCCAGTTGGCTGACCTTGTGCAGTCCACCTGTTGACAGGACTTCCTGTGTCCTCAGCTGGGCCTCCAGTACCCTCTAGCCTCCTTGTCCTCAGATTCTCTGACTTTCAGCAGCTGTCACTGTTGAGTGCCTCTTCTGCTAGACACCCACACTCAGTGCCTCAACTATACCTTCAGGGGCTCCCTTGGAGGTAAAATACTATAGCATAGTCTTGGGGATTCTGCTCCCAGTGTTGCATTAATTCTGAATGCTAAGGACCAGGAATATGGCATAGGGCTATAGGGCCGAGAGACAGATACAAAGGGAGCAGATGGAGTAAGGAGAAACCAATGGGAGGAGAAAGAGGAAATGATAGAAAAAGACTCAGGAAGAGAGGCCAGCAAAGACCTAAGAAAAGAGAAGCTAAAACCTGGGAAGGAAATGAAGAGGCAAGGAGGAGTGGTATCCATGAGCACTTTTCCTTTTGTTTAAACAGATTCCTGAGTGGGGAGGGAACTCATAGACAGATGTGGTGGCTCAACAGAGGCAACTCTACGATGTTTTGGGGTTTGCAGTCACTGACTGATATTTTCCAAGCAGTGAGATCCTGGGAGTGTCTGCAGTGACTCACATGACCACAAGGCATCCCAAATTCATAGCTGGCCTTGCCTCCCTACACACCTATCCCCCACCTACTTAGTGACCACACCCCAAAGCCTTCAATGTTATCAACTCAGCTTCCTTCACCACTGGGCAGGACCGCCACTCACACCCTCTTCCCTCTGACCACCACCTCTCTCAAAGTCTGGCTTCCTGGGAGCCACGCCTTCTCTGCTATCCATTGGCAAATCCTTTGTGAGCGCTTGCACACCATTTTTCCCTGTCTATTTGTCAGATTTCTGACCCCTAAAATAAACCTCAGGTTTGCTGCTAACTCCTCCTTGCTCTGTGGAGCAATGAATTAATGTCTTTAAGAAACTTGGAGCTTGTTGGATGAAAGATGCCAAGATTGCTTCTACTCTTTTCCCTCTTCCCACCCACATCTGCACCCTGTTCTTCCCTCCTTACTGTTTACCGTGCAGTTAAAGCCCTTGATTACCATAGCAAGTCACTTAAGGTCTGTGAACCTTGGTAGACCTCAATTCCACAGACACTGACCTCTTAACAGCCTTCATCCCACTTACCTCTGCAGCATTTGACACTGATGATCACATATGTCCAATTTCAAAATTATCAAGGTAAATCACTAGCCCTTTCTCTCCCCTTTCCCATGTAATGATGAAATATGTCTCAAATTGAGCTCTTCTCTCCATTCCCTTCTCTAAGCATTTACCAAATTCTTCAAATGAAGTGGTGTTACCACTTATTTGAGTTCAGGAACCGTTCATCTGTTTGTCTTTGTTGGTGGGCACAATGCCTAGCATATAGTAGGCATTAATTATCTGTTGAAAGAAAGAACAAACGAATGAATGAATGAGGTAATAATAAGAAAATTGAACTAGCATTCAAATCTCTGCTGCTTATTTGTTGGGTGAACCTCAGTTTCTTCACCTTAAAATTAAGACAATGATTTGTGCCCTCCCTGCCATCCCATGGGGTTCCTTTGAAATTAAATACGATGTCTGGCATGGTGTGAGCCTTCAATAAACACTTGTTGAATCAGAGTCTAAAGGGACCCAGTTGCCCTTCTCTCTTCACAAACCCGAGCCTCCCCCCGGCTGATGAATGCTTCTACTGTGCAGAGCCCACACTGCCAGCTATTGAGAAAGGGATGAGAAGCTGCCAGCCTGCCCTTGGGGAGCTTAGGGTTTGACCGAGGAGACGTAGCCTCGCCCACCCAATGCAGATGCTGAGCCAAAGCCCCAGTGTTTGGGGAGAGGAAAAGGAGGAAGACACTTGAAGGGAGCTTAGAGGAGTGTGTGTGGTGATGGGAGCAGGGTAGTTAGTTCAAGAAGAATGAATGAGTGAATTTTAAACCAACATTTATAGCTTTAGACAGGATATTCCATGTGGCAGACATGTGTGACCTCACTGGCTGCCTCTTCCTGGATCTCAGCTGATCCTTCCATGTCAAGGACTCAAACATTTTACCATAACCCATGAAAAAAGTATACTGTGCATTGGCAGTACAAACACACACACAACTGGAACAAACTTTTAACAACATAACACTATGTGGGATGACTCTGGTAAGTTTCTTTCATTTCTTTCATTCTTTTTTAAATTTTTATTACTTTTTTTTAAAGAAAAGTTTCATAAGAATTTGAGTCAAACTGACAACATATGCCAAGGGGCAAAAGCTCCCCATTTCTTTCATTTAAAAAAAAATACTGTTTGTGACATACTAAATTGATTTAGTGGATCACTGTTGGGTTGTGATTCTCAATTCAAAAAATACTGTCTGGCTCAGCCATTCTACTTGAAGTTTTCTTTCAGTTCCATTTTGCTATATATTATTAGCTCTAATTTTCAGTTGAGAAAACTAAAGTTCAGTGAGGGTAGGAATTTGTCCAAGGATGTGTACCTAGTAAGTGGCAAAGCCAAGGGTCAGACACAGGTCTGTATGACTCCAGAGCTCATTTCCCCACTCATGTCTCTTTCTCTGGCGCTTTGTCAGGGGGCCTTTCTTTTTGTACCCCAGGATGTTTGGCCAAGATGACAGTTAAGCCTTCCTGATACTATCAAGTGCTACATAACCCGAAGCTGAGCAGGCAGCCATTAGACAATGAGATTTTAATGCCCTTCACCTCAATATGCAGAGTTGGTTATAGAGAAAAGGTGCAGGGAGATTAACCTGCTGCACAACAGCCAAAGGTAAGATAAAACTGTCCCCACTGCCTCACCTACCCTCCCTCCTTTGGGCCCCTTTAGTCTTCTGTGCCTCCCTAGGGAAAGAAGGAAACTCTAAAAAACAAAGGCAACTAGAGAAGAAAGGGTGGGTTGGAAAGAAAGGAGCTGAGGAAAACCAGGAGTGCAGACAGAGAGGATCTCCAAAGAAGGCTGTTCTGACCACCATAGGCCTCTAATGTCTTTGAAATCTAAAAACTGCGAGAAGTCAATGAGTTGTATAAAAAGAAGGAGGCAACTGTCCAGTCACAGTGATAAAATCATGGACAGTGGGAGGGGAGAGAAAGGAGGGGTCTGGGTGCTCTATTTAGAGAAAAGGGAAGCAAGCCGAGACAGTGAGCAGAACTGGTGTCCTGCCAAGCTCTTCTTTTCCTCTCTGTGTGCCAAGCAGTGGGTCATCGATAGAATTATTGTACATGCTGACATCTGCACAGCCTGGAATGGAGCATAGACTGTATAATAAAGACCACCGTTAGGTTAGGTTTGTTCTCATATTGGAAACAGACAAGCAGAACTGATTTGAATTGATTTTAGCACTTTTCCCTCCATGGATCTTAGAGCACAAATTATATATATAGTGTCTTTTTTTCTTCTTTTTTTCATTGATTCTTGCAACATTCTGAAAAGAGCAGTGGTTATTATTCTATGACATGAATCTGAAACACAAAGTGGCTCACCACTCACTGAAAGTGGCAGAAGAGGTGAGTGGCAGAAACAGAATTAAAATCTAGATCTGATTTCTAGATCCAAAGTTCTATGTGCCTCAGCTGTCAGGGTTAGCACATTCAGCTCACAGAGGGCCTAGGCTGGGTATGTATAAGGGTTACCACTCCCAAAATGTGGTACTCACATCTTCCCACAACCACATCAAAATTACAGCTAAATTACAGAACAAGCTTTATTCAGAACCACCTGAAATCTAGCTGAATAAGAAGTTCTACAACTAAAGATACAAAGAAGAAGCCACATTGAGACTGGTAGGAGGGGTGGAGACTCAGAATGAGCTGCTTCAACACCCACGTGTAATGCTTAAAAAGTCTAGAGGGATATCTCTGCTGCAGAGGACCCCCCGAGAAGCGAGGAGTCTCAGCCCTACACCAGGCCTTCCAACCTAGTGATCCAGTATGAGGAAGAGAAGTCTCCATTATGGCTGAGTGAGACAGAGGGCTTCTGGAGTCCCAGGCATTCCTGTTGATGGACTGTGCACAGACTTACTTGGACTCACTTGCTGTGAGCTCCAGTGCTGGGGCTGTAGCTTGAAAGACATGCCAGGGACTTACAGGGAGGAACTGAATCATCTGGCATCAGGGTGAGAGCTGGAGGGGCAGCTTTCTCCCAGACAGAAGTGTTGGCAGAGGCCATTGTTCCTTTGCTGAGCCTTCCTCCAACAGAGATGGCAGGCGGGTACCATATCTAAGTTTCTGTCAACCTGGCTATCACTGTTTGCCTTGGTGATTCCTTGAGGCCCTACCCCACCCAACTTGTGGGCCCACCCAAACTGTTTCCAGTGGCTTTTCCATATGAATGGCCTGTCTTGGCTTATGCTTCAGACTTTCCTAAAATCTCAGACAAGCAGCATCTGGCCTTGGCATGCCCCATACCTTTTGCCAAGTGGCTCCAGGCCTGACACTAGTGGTAGCTGGCTTTGGTTTGCAGCTTTGCCTCTCCTAGGCATCTCCAAGCCCAGAACCAGTAGCAGCCATCTGCAGATCGCTTTGTAGCTTATGCCGGCTGGCCCTGGGCAGAACACAGGTGGCAGCCAACTTTGGCCTGCACTGTCTGGGTCACCCCAGAGCCAGAAAACTTAGTGGACAGTTTCAGACCACATCAAAATACCATCTGACCACCTCCACAAGCAACACACTTAAGGGGTGGACTCTCTAGGCACCAGAGCTCCGCTGAAGTGAGTCCTGCTCTGTGGGGTGGATCTCTGCACAGCTGATCCTCCATGGTGGTTACAGCCTGGGGGTAAATCGCTCCCATGGACATGTCAACAGCAATCACGGCTTAACTACAACTGGAGGGTGCACCCAATTCACATGGTTTGTGTGGGGGGATGCACCTGGGGTGCCGAGCTCTGGTGAACAGGGAGGCTGTGCCACTGAACCCTATAGGACACTTACCATATTAGGCCATATTACCATATTAGGACTCTTACAATACAGGGAGTCCTAGCAGCTCTACCTAATACATAGAAACAGACACAGGGAGACTGCAAAAATGAGGAGACAAAGAAACAGGTCCCAAATGAAAGAACAGAACAAAACTTGAGAAAAAGAAGTAAAGAGAAAGGAGACAAGCAATCTACTAGATGCAGAGTTCAAAACACTGGTTATAAGGATGCTCAGTAAACTTAGGGGAAGAGTAGATGAATTTAGACAGAACTTCAACAAATAGAACATAAAAACCAAACTAGAAGACATAAAAAGAACCACTCAGAAAGGAGGAATACTATACTTGAACAATAATAAAAAAAATTTTTTTTTAAAGAAATGAATACATTACAGAGAATCAACAGTGTAGTAGATGAGGCAGAAGATGAAGTCAGCAATTTGGAACATATGAATTCAAGATCACCAAATCAGAACAGCAAAAGGAAAAAGAATCCAAAAAAATGAGGATAATGTAAGGAATTTCTGGGACAACTTCAAGCATAACAACATTCACATCATGGGGGTGTCAGAAGGAGAAGAGAGAGAGCAAAAACTGAAAACCTATTTGAAAAAATAATTATGAAAAATTTCCCTAATTTAGTGAAGCAAATAGACATAGCAGACCAGGAAGCTCAGAGAGTCCTAAATAAAATGAAGCCAAAGAGGTCCACACCAAGACACATCATAATTAAAATGCAAATGTTAAAGAATCTTAAAAGCAGCAGAGAAAAGCAGTAAGTTACCTACAAGGGAGCTCTAATAAGATTGTCAGCTGGTTTTTCAGAAGAAACTTAGCTGGCTGGAAAGGATTGACCCAAAATATTGAAAATGATGAAAAGCAAGGGCACCTACTACTAAGATTATTTTACCCAGCAAAGGTATCTCTTAGAATCAAAGGACAGATAAGGAGTTTCCCAGACAAGAAAAAGCAAAAGGAGTTCATCATCACCAAACCAGTATTGCATGAAATGTTAAAGGGCCTTATTTAAGAAGAAGAAGGAAAAATATATGTATATGAACAATAAAATGGCACTAAATATATCTCTCAACAATTGAATCTAAAAAACAAAATAAATGAAGAAGCAGAACACAAACGAAGTCATAGATGCAGAGAACATTTTGACAGTTGCCAGTTAGGAGGGGGTGTTGAGAGGATGGGCAAAAAGGTGAAACGATTAAGAAGTACAAATTGGGACTTCTGGCAAGATGGAGGCATAGGTAGACACACTGTGCCTCCTCACACAACCAAAAGAGGAAAAACAGCATTTTAAATAAACAAAAACAGCTAGATCTGACAGAAAACTGAACTGAGTGGAAGTCTGACAACCGAGGAGTTAAAGAAGACACGTTCATCCAGACCGGTAAGCGGGGCGGAGCCGGGCAGGAAGCGCCTGGTGAGCAGGGCGGTGAGCGCAGGACAGGACGGCGGTTTGTGGAGCGGTACTGGCAGCTCTGCAGCTGCCGGGAGAGACCCGCAGCGGGCGTGCCTGACCAAAACGCGGCCAGCACCCGGCCCACCCAGACCCAGCGGGGCCGAGGTTGGTGGACCAGATGCGCCCTCATTTGCGTGCAGATAAACCGTGAGAAACAGCTGGGAGCAGAGCGGACCAAGCAGCAACCTGCCAACTCAGGGAAATAAGACCTCAAACCACCAACTGAGGGTACCTGTGGGGGCTGAGGTGGCGATGCTAGGAACTCCCGGCCTCACAGGAGAGTTCGTTGGGGAGACCCACAAGGACTTGGAACTGTGCAGGCCCGCCTACTCATCCTGGAGCCAGCGCAGGAGGGCCCAACTTGCTTGGGGGTAGCAGTGCAGAGAGCGGAGCAAGTGCCACTGTTCTGTCAAGACTTGCCCCCACAGGTTCGGTCACAACACAGTGACGAGGGTTACCCCGCCCCCACAGATAGCGTCACAAAATATCCACGGGAGTTGACCCGCCCTGGTGAACACCTAAGGCTCCGCCCCTTAAAGTAACAGGCACACCGAGAAAAAAATGGCCCAAGTGAAAGAACACATCAAAGCTCCAGAAAAAATACAACTAAGTGATGAAGAGATAGCCAACCTATCAGATGCACAGTTCAAAGCACTGGTAATCAGGATGCTCACAGGATTCGAAGAAGTTGTCGCAATTACTTGAACAAATGAAGGATAATATAAAGGAAATGAGGGGAAATCTGCAGGGAACCAATAAGGATGAGAAAGAAACTGGGACTCAAATCAATGGCGTGGACCAGCAGAAAGAAAAAAACATCCAAACAGAAAAGAATGAAGAAACAAGAATTCAAAAAACTGAGGAGAGGCTTAGGAACGTCCAGGACATCCTTAAACATCCCAACATCTGAGTCATAGGGGTGCCAGAAGGAGAAGAGGAAGACCAAGGGATTGAAAACTTATTTGAACAAATAATGAAGGAGAACTTCCCGAAACTGGTGAAGGAAATAGACTTCCAGGAAGTCCAGGAAACTCAGAGAGTCCCAAAGAAGTTGGACCCAAAGAGGAACACACCAAGTCACATCATAATTACATTACGCAAGATGAAAAATGAGAGAATCCTAGAAGCAGCAAGAGAAAAGGAGACAGTTACCTACAAAGGAATTCCCATAAGACTGTCAGCTGATTTCTCGAAAGAGACCTTTCAGGCAAGAAGGGGCTGGAGAGAAGTATTCCAAGTCATGAAAGGCAAGGACCTATATCCAAGAATACTCTATCCAGCTAAACTCTCATTTAGAATGGAAGGGCAGATCAAGTGCTTCTCAGATAAGGTCAAGTTCAAGGAGTTCATCATCACCCAGCCTTTATTATATGAAATGTTAAAGGGATTTATATAAGAACATAATCAGCAAAAGAAAAAAGCAAGCAAAATATAACCAGAGACATTGAAATTGAGAACAATCCGACAGTAACCAGAGGGGAGGAGGGAGGGGACAATGAGGGGAAGGGTTTTCAGGAACTACTATAAAGGACACAAGGATAAAACCAAGGGAAAGGGTGGAAGCAAGGGGGGGAGGTGGGTTTGGCTGGGGTTGGGGGATGTGGTGGGGGGAAAATGCAGACAACCGTAAATGAACAACAATAAAGTAATTTTTTAAAAAAAGTACAAATTGGTAGTTAAGAATAGTCACGGGGACGTAAAGTACAGTATAGGGAATATACTCAATAATATACTAATATCTATGTATGCTGTCAGATGGGTACTGGATTTATCGGAATGATCACTTAGTAAGTTACGTGATGTCTAATGGCTGGGTTGTATGCCTGAAACTAGTAAAACACTGTATGTGAACTGTAATTGAAAAATAAAATATTGCCGCGGCTGGAGTAGCTCGGTTGGAGTGTTGTCTGGAAGGTTGCGTATTTGATCCCCCATCAGGGCATGTACAGGAGGCAGCCAATCGAAGTTTCCCTCTCTCTTTCCTCTCTGCCTTCCTCTCTCTCTGAAAAGCAAAAAAAAAATTGCTTTTGGGAACCCGGCTGGCGTAGCTCAGTGGATTGAGCGCGGGCTGGGAACCAGAGGGGCCCGGTTCGATTCCCAGTCGGGGCACATGCCTGGGTTGCGGGCCAGGTCCCCAATGAGGGCCATGTGAGAGGCAACCATACATTGCTCTTTCTCCCTCCCTTCTCCTCTCTCTGAAAATAAATAAATAAAATCTTAAAAAAAAATGCTTTTGGGTGAGGATAAAAAGTTACTTAAAATAAAAAAAAAAAGTTTACTACTCCAAACCAGCCTTCTAAAAGTCATTCCATTCGATTCTAATCCCTCCATTATTCCATGCCCACTGTTTACTTGCTAGTATGTAGTATATTAACTTATATCTGTTAGTGCTTTTGTAAAAAACTAATTTTTGTCTTTTGGATTAGTCTGGTGTTCTCAAATTTGAGGATAAACCTCTCAAAATTAGGAAAAACTCCTGAATCTTCTATTTCTTTAAGCCTTCTGCCCTCAATCGTCACACTTCCACCCCAAAACCCATATACGTATACACGTCCCACACATGTTCTGCAGAAGCCACCATAAGGTTTAACAAATATTCCACACTATGTAACTAGTGACTTAGCTAGACATTTGGTAGCTTTTTCCTTGAGACAACTTTGGGTTTGACTCTCTTCCTGGAATAATTAGTATCAGGGGAAAGAATGAAGAGGTGGATGGGTGAGCACCGTGCTGCCCTTCCCCAGAGAAACGGCAGTGGCACGGGGGGCTCCCGCAACCTGCTCCCTCCCTTTTTGTTCCCACCGCGGCCTCCGACCTGGGGTTCCTGAGAGCCTAGCCAGGGAGAGCAAGGCTTGTCTACGCCGCTGCTCCACCCCACCTCCCATTCTTCTTGGATTGGAGAATTACTTTGGATAAATTCCAAATCAAGAATTGGCTCTTGCTGAAACTTGCCTAGGGGAGAAATTTGTCTCTATCGTTGGGTTTGGCTTTTGCAATTTCTGGCCTTTCTCACGCTTCCCTGTCCCATTTTCAGAATGTTCCCACTGGATGAGATATTGTCTCCCCGACACACTTCATTGTCATGGGGGAGAGTGTCCTGAAGACCCTTGTTTCACATTACCACGTCCAGGATTGCTATCTTCAGAGAGATAGGGGTCTGAATAGGTCTGCCTCTCAGTTTGTCCTGCATCTGGAGTAGATAGGAGTTGGGGGAGATGAATGGGGAGGTAGAGACAAAGCTCTGTGGAACCCGCCAAGGATTTTCAAGCCTCTCCCATGAAGAGCCCTAGATCAGTGACAAGTGGGAGCATTGCCATTTGCAACTCCATCCATCTTTTTTGTCTTCTTTCATTTGCATAGATTTGAGCCTGTTAAGCATTAGCCAATACTTTTCTTATAAATCAGACGGTAAGCCAATTTGTCTCTTGCATTTTTTTTAAACCTCTGACACTGCATAGGTACAGTATACCCATAGATATATCCTTGAACAGTTCTATGCAGTTCAGAATTTTTTTTTATTTTAGGAACTGAAATATCTTAAATGCATTAGGGGCCTTTATTATTTAAAGAGCCCCATGATGGATCTGCTAGCAATATGAAGTTTTCATTTGCATGTGTTTATCATCAGATAACAAAAGGTAACATCTGGAACAGTCCCTAAATGTCATCATTTTATAATAAACCTGAGAGTCAGAGAAGGTCGCTGGAATCCCAGAGCTACAGGGAGAACAGGGACCAAAACCCCAGGTTCCTGACACCTAGTGCGGCACCCCCACTGCTTACAGAAGCAAGGGAACGTGGCCCTTTTCCAGGGTTGACTTTCCTGTATTTTCCTTCGCATCTCTTTTCTGCTACTTAAAAACATTTTTAAAAATTTTCAAAAGCATATAATATAAAGACACCCAAAGGAAGAACTTTAAAAAGTTTCATATGCCTCCCTCTCTTCTATGCCCATGTGACACTTACACATATATCAACCCCTGTATTTATAGACATAAGTACATTTAAAAATAAACCTTCTAATTTAGAATAGTTTATACGTATATAAAGTTGCAGAGATGGTACAGGGAGTTGTTATTTACCTCAGACCCAGTTTCCTCTGTTAATATATTTGGTACATTTGTCACAATTAATAGCCAATATTGATTGACACATTATTAACTAAAGTGCACACTTAATTCTGATTTCCTTTTGAATGTCCCTTTTCTGTTCCAGAACCCCATCCACAGCATCGTATTACATTCATTCATCATGTCTTAGCCTCCCCTTGGCTGTGAAAGTTTAAAAAAAATTTTTTTGATAGCTTCTCATTTTAATATATATGGCAACTTTTCTCACATAACTGTATGTTTTGAATATCTTTCAGGGTGAGTGAGTGAGGAGCTTCCACACCTTCTCAGGCCTCCACCGTGCTCAGTGAATGGCTCTGCCCCCGTCGTTTCCACTGCCCTGAGCAGAGAGCCCTGAGTGTCATGAGGCCGAGGTGCTGGCTGGCGAATTAGACACTTCTCGCTGCCCTGCTACTGGCTATGGGCTATCGCTTTCGGGGGAGGCAAGAGAACTCGGATGTAAAGGGACTGGCAGAGCTCTAAGGGAGTAGCCTGTAGCACTACTGGCACTTGTCACCCCTCACCCTTCGCCCCTCTCCTAACACATGGCTCCGTGTGTCTGAGGGTCTCCGTCTCTAGTTGAAGTGCGTTCCCATAAGAGGGTTGGGTTGTTCTGCCAGGACCTGCAAAAGGCAGAAACTCAGTAACAAGGCGGGCCATCCAGCCGTGGGGCTGCCTACTGTGGCATGCGGAAATTCCGTGTCACCTCTAGCGTTGGCTTGGAGGCCTCCTGTCAGGAGTCCTTGAGTAGAGGTTCGGTGTTGGTTAACCTGTCAAAGAAATTTAATCAATTATATAACTGGAAGATATGTGAGAAATGACCCAGCCCAAGGTCCCCTAGCCAGTGGGGGCAGAATGTCTTCTATCTTGCCCTCCTGCCCCAGGCTGGACCTAGGGTGGACATCCCAGTAACGTTAGCTGATGAGGAGAAAGCTTTCAGATCCTTCCCATTGTTTTTGTCACCTCTGGAGGACCAGAGCATATTTTGAAACAATGTTTTTATTTTTAAATTTTGCCTGTGTAACTCATGTTTGATTCTCTGCAGGTGTCCCTTGGAAAATTGACTCTGATCTGCCTTAAACCCTCCCTCTTAAACATCACCCCCTCCCTCAAGTTCAGCACTCAGCCCTAGCCCTTCCCTTTGCACAGGCCCCTAGAGCCAAGCTCCAGCAGTTCTTTCCCAAACAGGGATTGCAAGCACACTCCTTTCAGGACTGGAGACTTAAACCACAGTCAGGGAAGAAATAGACAACCCTCTTTGTCACATTCCTCAAAGCCTCCCAGCCGGCTTACCACACTGCAAAATAGAGTAAGTTGTTTCTCCAGGAGGAGTCCAGGAGCCAAAGTCCTTTTGCTCCCTTGCAACCTAGTGAACCTGACAGGACAATGTGACTAGGTAGAGGCACCAGCCTCACAACAGCTTGCTAGGGAGCTCTCCACGTGGCGAAGGCGGGGACACAGCACACTCAGCTGGTTTCTCTCACTACACGCCCCTGGAATCTCTACCAAGTCCCAGCTGGCTTTTGAGACAGACACACCCCCACAACGCTGCTGGCCAGCATTTCAAAGATGATGGACAATTTGTCCTGAGGCTGATGGGGGCTGAGGACGCGGGCATCTACTGACCTTCACTGTACTTTTGCTGCCTCTCCCTTCTAGAACTCATCCCTTTTAGGGGCGAGTAGATAGGCTTGATGAGCAGAAAGGCTGTAGCCAAGGAGTACTTTGCAAAATGCAATTGCTCAATAATGAACGAGCATCAGACGTCGGCCGGAGGCCCCTGTGCTTTAGGAGCTGACTGCACTAAGAGGGCAGCAGTGAGGGTATTTCTAGGGCAGGAAAAACTTGGGAAGCAACACCACGCTGGGGGAAGGGAAGGCTTCCTGGGGGATTTAGATGATACTGAAACCCAGATATGGAGTAGGAGAAAATAGCAACTTTGCTCTCAGGGAATCTTTATGCTCCCAAATGCTGATTGCATCGACCCAAATCAGGTCTCTGCTTTGTTTGCTGGGACCTATTTTAAGAGAGTCTTATAAATAAACAAAGGCGGAAATGCCTGGATGGGGGTGGCAAGAGGATGTGGTTCCACTCCAGGACAGGATCTGACTCACATCACACCTCCCTTCTGGATTCCACGCTGTCAGGAGGGATGCCTCTGAGGTGATGTTTGCAAAGGAGGTGCTGAGAGCAGAACTGGGTTGTGGCCTAGAGAAGGTCCTGCCAGCCGTGCTGTGTGTGTCCCCACCAGAGCCTTAGGCAGCGGGACAGAGGAGTAGCTGTGGGGTGGGTGGTGGGAGCGGGAATGAAAGGAGAACAGGGAATCTCTCTGCCACACTCCAGCCTCTGTACTGTCTCAACCCTTGTGCATAATATTGAAACTATCCAGTTCGGTGTCAGTCGTCCCTTCTCCTGCTAGACAGACTGAGTCTTCCCTGCAGACGGAGGCCTTCTTCAACATATCTTTGTTCCTCTCCAGGACCCAGTGAATTCATTCAGTGTTTATTGATCTGAACATTCACCACTCTTAGAGTCTAGATAAATCATCTAGCCTCACCCTTATTTTCCAAGTAAGATGAGTGACAGGCCCAGGTTGCTGCAGATAGTTAGCTGGGTGTCATCCCCAGCACATCCAACTCCAGCCAGTTTTGACAGAGTTGGTTCACCCATAGAAATGTCAGTGGGGAACTGGCCACGCGGCTAAAATGTGGCAGCAAACGGCAGCCTTCAGATACCCTCCTGGCGATTTTGCCCATGACAAGTCTTTGAAGAACTGGATGCTGAGCTGGGTACCTGCTGGCTTTGTAAGAAGTGGGAATAAGCCGACTATTGTGTTCATTCTTTGAAGGGTTGGTGTGTGCTTCCTTGGGGGTAAGAAAGCACTCTGTCTGGGTAGGGGTAGCCACCTTGCCCTCATCCTCAGGTTTCTTCCCACAATCTGAGCAATGCTTTGTGGGGGGCAGTGGGCAGGGGAAGGAGCTGGTAAGGAGAGCTGGGGCTGAGAGGAAAGCAGGCCCTTTCAAGTGCAAGTCAGACTCCTGTGAGCTGTTTACCTCACTTCATGCCCTAGGGTGCAACTTGAGTCATTTAATCTAATTGGTTTAATAAGTAAAGGATCTGGGTACAAAGAGGAGCGAGTTGGGTCTGAGAAGGAGGGGCGAGTGCTATCTACAAACCCTTGCCCGGCCAGCTTTGCAGAGAAACCTGTTGCCTGCTCTCTAGGGATCATGCTAATTGATTTGGGGTGCAGCTGCTTGGGGAAGGAGGGAGAACAGAGACCCAGATGTTGGGGTAGAAAGAGAGGTAGAGGCCGTGGAGGCATTATTTGTTCACTAAAGTGTAATTCAGTGGTTTAATATAATTGACAAGGTTGTGCAACCATCATTGCTATCCAATTCCAGAACATTTTCATCATTCCCAGAAAAAAGCCAGTGTCCATTTAGCAGTCCGCCCCCGGCACTGGCAACCTGTAATCTCCTTTCTTTCCCTGTGGGTTTACCTACTCCAAACATTTCATGTTAATGGGATCATATAATATGTGACCTTTTGTGTCTGGCTTCCTTTACTTAGCACAGTGTTTTCAAGGCTCATCCATGTGGTAGCGTGTATCAGTATTTCATTTCTTTTTATTGCTGGATAATTTATGGATGGTTTTTGGGTTATTTCAACCTATTGTCTATTATGAGTATTGCTGCTATGATGCTTTCATTTCTCTTAGGTATGTACGACAGCAGGGAGTAGAATTATGCTACTGTGTTTACCGGTTTTTGAGCAGCTGCCAGGTTGTTTTACAAAGGGGCCTCACCATTTTATGTTCTCACCAGCAGTGTGTGAAGGTTCCAATTTCTTTCGCCTCCTCACCAACACTTGTCACTGTCTTTTTTTTTTTAATCCTCACCCAAGGATATATCTATTAATTTTAGAGAGAGAAGGAGAGAGAGAAAAACAGAAACTTCCATGTGAGAGAGAAATATTGTTCGGTTGCCTCCCGTCTGTGCCCAATCGGGGATTGAACCCGCAACCTTTTAGTATATGGGACGTTGCTTCAACCAGCTGAGCCACCCAGTCAGCACATTATTGTCTGTCTTTTTGATGATGGCTATCCTGGTGAGTGTGAAGTGATACTGTACTTGTTCTAAAGTATTTTCTACCTTCTCTTGCCAATTAATGTGGGTCACCATTGTCATCTCCATTTCACTCATACATCAACTGTCCCAGTTCAATTGTATGACATAAACATCAACATTTTTAAACAAAAAGACATCCTTGACATTATTCTTGAGGAAATAAAGCAAGTTGCACATAATAACTATAGGATAAGCCCATCTATGTTTTAAAAATATATACCCCCATCAAATTGACAAACATTTAAATATTATGTGGTACCGATAAAACTGCCTGCAAACTGACACTTTTAAACAATGTTGGTGACAATGTGAATTGTTTTTAAATCTTCTTGGAAAGTCATGTGTTAATTACTGAAATGTTTAAAATATATAACACCTTGTAATCTCACTTTGGAACTTGATCTGTAGAAGTCATAGCACCCACACATGCTTAAAGCATTGTTCGGAAACAATCGAATGTCCATCAATAGGAAAATTGTTTGCTAAATTGTGCAATAGCCATACTGTGGAATATTATTGCAGCTATTTAGAAAAATAAATTATATTTTGACCTAGAGAAATGTTCATAATGTGAGTGAGAAAAGCAAGTTCCAGAGTAATATATGTAATATGAACCTATCTTTTAAAACAAACAACTAATAAATTCTATTGGCATGTGAGCAAATAGAAAAGGATGTGAGTCTGCTTACCTGTGAGCATTGGTTGTGGTGGGTGGGGATAGGAGGACAGAATATACTTTATACAGGGTGGGCCAAAGGAGGTTCACAGTTGTAAGTACATGAAATAGAGTTTATTCTTGTTATCATTTTTTTGTTCATTGTATCATTTGCCATACCAACAACTGTAAACCTACTTTGGCCCCGCCCTGTATGTACCTATATTTGTAGTTCACTTGGAATTTTTAGGAAACAAATGGAACCATGCATAGCAAGTTTGTAGTCACACCCAGGTCTGTATCCCTTGTGTGCTTTTTCTCGACACATCTCTGCTTCACGCATGCAGGGTGGGTTTCGTCACGTGACACGGTGCACAGTGAAGCACTAGATGAGGCCCTGGAATTCGGAGAGGAGGGTCCTGGTGGTCAGGGACGACCGCTGGTGAAGCGGATCTGGGGTGGAGGGTGAGAACAGGTGCTGGCACTGGGGATCTAGAGCTCAAATCCTGGCTCAGCTACTAACAAGCTAAGTGGCTTTGGGCAAGTTACTTAATCTCTGAATTTCTATTTCCTCACCTGTAAAAAGGAGATAATAATAGGACCTACCTGAAAGGGTTTTTGTGAAAATTAAATGAGTGATATTTGTAAAATGTTTAGCATACTGCCAGGCACATAGTAAATACTAAATGTGTTAACTGTTATTACTGCTGTTTTCGCCCCCAGCACTTACTGAGCACTTACTTTTTGCCACTCTCATTTGACCCTCATAATAACCTCACAAGGCAAGTCCTGCTAATGTCACTATTTTAGAGGAAGGAACCAAGGTTTAGAGATTAAGATTACATAGCTAGACACCAATGCCCTGACTTTAGAGTTCTTTCTCTTAACCATTGTGAGAAACTAGGTGGATACTGTTAACAGCTCATCATTTCTTCAACAGGTGCCTACTATGCGCTAGGCGCAATAGACAAAATGTGTGGGGAGAAGATAATTTTTATACACATGCACACGTGATATGTCTAGTGGGTTCCAGTCGCGGAACCAGGGCAGGTGCCTGGGTGGGGCTGAGAGCAGGCAGCGGGGCAGGAGCTGCTCAGGCTGCCCTCAGCCTGCATCTCCGCAGGGCAGTCACTTCCTTTCCCAGACCCAGCCACTCCACCCATTTCCCAAAACTCCTCCTCCAGACCTGCTTCAGCACGAGAGGGTGGGAGCTTGCTGAAGGTCACACAGACAGTGGCAGGGCTGGGACTCGATTCTATATAGCATTTCTTGCTGGAGACTGATTCGGAACACAATACTTTATCAGTCACCTGCCCAGAGCCAGGGAAGGCAGCTATGTATACATATAGGTGCTCAATAAATGCAGTCAATTGACTGCCCCTGCAATTTCCTCTTTAATTTCTCTTTTAAAGCTTCCTTCTCACTATGAGCTATTCAGTGCTGCCATCAGCGCTCTAATAAACTGATCCAAGAAGCCAATTCAAAATAAATAACAGACTGTGCACTCTTTGTGAGAAACCTGTACCTGTTTTTGTGTGGCGGTGAACTCCAGGGAAACCTAGCTCTGTGCCTCAGCCCACTCCAGGGAATATTTGCATCTTGCTACACACTGCCTACAACAGGCTCTTTGAAAGATGGAAAGCATATTCCCCTAAGACCTGGGATTGCTAAACAGTTAATAGATTCCCAAGGGTTTTGTGTATTACTAGGATACCGACTGCTATCACAGGTCATTAAATATCAAAGTTTATGCTCAGGAAGCCAAAAAATAACCTAAGTTCTCTTTGCCTCACTTGTCTTCACAAATGCTCCCGGTAGGAAAAGTTCCAGAAACCATTTAGGTATCACACAGGTAAAGTGAGAGTTGTACAGATTAGAAAGGTTGAAATATTAAACCGTTAGCAGCACGCGGCACAGTGGTAGTAAGTCTCCCTCTTGCTTTTCATCTTTGGACTTTTATTGTACACGGGTTCCTTCTCCAGACCACTTGGTCCTTTACTTTCTCCTTTTATTTTTTATTTTTTAAATCCTCACCTAAGGACAGGCTTATTGATTTTAGGGAAATGGGAAGGGAGGGAGAAGTGAGGGAGAGAAACATTGATGTGAGAGAGACACATTGATCAGTGGCTTCCTGTATGCCCCGACTGGGGACCAAACCCATCACCTAAGCATATGCCCTGACCAGGAATCGAACCTGTGACCTTACGGTTTATGGAATGATACTCCAACCAACTGAGCCACACCGGCCAGAGCTCTCCTTTTATTTTGGATTAGGTTTGTCCAATTTGGGGAGCGGTTTTTATCTGGTCATGGCTAGCTATCCTTGAGTTCCTCTTTGGTTCCCACCAGATCTTGTTCATTTGCTGGTTTACTGAGGTTCTTCAAGCCAAATCAGGCACACAAATTCAGGTTGAGTGACTGTTGCTTCTTAGCTCAGTCCCTTTGGCAAGAAGTGGGTGAGCTGAGCCACTCACTCAGCTTTCAGTGTGGTGCTCCTGATAATTCTAAGGAAGTTTACCTGGGAAATTTTCTTTACCAGGTTAGTCACTTTCATATTCTTGGCTTTCTATCTCCTCCATATGTCCTCTGGGGGTCGGGGGATTAAAACTGTATTTGACCCAGCAAAGACTCTGCATTGTCCCCACTGCTTTGCCTGGTTTGGGCCAACTGCCACCTCGGTCAGGCACGGTGGTAGGCCTGGGTCAGCCCGCTGGCTCAAGGGAAAGAGAGGTGAAAGGGATTGGGTGAGGGGGGCAGCGGGCGGGGTGTGGGATAGAGGGTCTGGGAATGAACTTCAGTCCTCTTGACCTACTCGTGCATCTTTAGTTCACATTCCTGTTAAGCCAACTATGAACAGGCCAGACAGAGTTGTATAAATCAGGCCTGGCTGGTCATTTCACCAGTGACTAGCAAATTTGGTGAGACTAAGGACAGTAGGGATCTATGAAACTGATCATTTAGTGTCAGATAAACAATGCGACTGCGCGGCCCGGGTTTTCAGGAAGGGTGAACTGCTTCAGACATTCTGTTGCCTTGGTCAGACCACATATCCTGATTTTGGGTTCAGAAAATACCGTCACTGACACATCAAGTAACCAGTTGATTTCATCAGAGTTTCACTTTTCTATCTATCTACCGCTCTTTTCCTTGTAGACATAGAGCCGATGTTTTGACTGTATGGGATATAAAAACCGTATACTAACAAGTTTAATCAGCTGTCCCAGAGGTCAGTGTTTCATTGCATTTATGAGGGAAAGATCGCCCTGTGGTATGTGACCCGATAGTAACTGAGCTGAAGTAGGTATTTTAAGTCGTGGTGCAGTCCAATGAGCAGAGTCTTTTTTTGTGAAGGTAGAAAACAAACAATATTGACTGAGCTGACTACTGGCGCTCCTACTTAGCCTCTTTTCCACTGAGTCTAAATCTCTCTCTATTCTCAAGTATACTTCTATTTGTTATTTTATTTTATTTTGTTTATTTTTATTATTTCTTTATCCTCACCGAGGACATGCCTATTGATTTTAGAGAGGGGGGAAGGGAGGGAGAGAAAGGCGAAGAGAAATGTTGATGTGAGAGAGAAACCTCGATCAGCCGATCAGCCGCCTCTGGCACGTGCCCCTAGGCACGTGTCCTGACCTGGAGCCGAACCCTCGACCTTTCTCACGGGAGGACACTCCAACCAACTGAGCCACACTGGCCAGGGCTTGTTCATTTATTTAAAAAAAGTGGTTGTTATCTCAGAGGAAAGGGTATTTTTTTTTCCTTCCTTGTAGAATGTTAATAGATAGTACAGCAAAGGAATGTTTAATGTGCTTGTGGATAGTTCCATGTATGTTGACTGAATATTTTTTAATAAATGTGCTTAGAGTACAAAACTTAGTTAAAAAAAGGTATTTTAATGACATAGTCATTTTTTTAACATCTTCCATATTTAAAGCTGTGGCTAAAGTGGGGTTGATCCAGTCTGGCTCTGCCTCTGACTTGCTCTGTGACCTCAGACAGTGACCCCAGCGTTCAAGCCTTCAGCTCTCTGCTGTGGACAGCGCTGGGCTTGCTACGAGGGCTTCTCAGCTGCCCTAGGCTACAACAGTTCTTTCATTTTCTGTTGTTTTTTTAACCAAGCTTAAGTGAATGGATGGAGTATTACTTTCAAAGCTCTGACAGTTGATTGTTTCACCTCATCTTTCCAAGAAATGTGTTTTGAACATTGTCTGTCTGCATGGGTCTGGAACTCACTTTTCCCGAGTATATTCTAAATAATCAGCTCTCCCATCTTCCACACATTTTGTAAAGTCTCCTAAGTACTATAAAACTACCTCCATGTGTCTGTGTCTTTAGTAATCAGCTATATCTGTATTTTTTGTGATCCTGTTTTAAAAATATAATGGCTCTAAAATGAGTCCCACTTTTGTTTTAGGAATAGCAGTTATTCAGAGTTCAGCTATTCTTGCATAGAAGTCTCAGAAAATCCCCAGAGTAACACTGCCCCTTCTTCCACCTGTTCTGCTAAGGGAGCTGCAGGGGTCTCACCCTGAGACAAGCCCTACCCTTTCGCCACCAAAGGGACTCCTGACCCAATCTAAGGCCACCCAGACTGTCTTTCCTGGGAATTTGAATTCTGAGCAGAGACACACAAAGGTTAGCTGAGATTCTGATCACTGACCTAGTTTTTGGCCTTTGTGGGGCCTAGTTGTGAGGTTCTTTCTTTGATTCTGTGAGCTTCTTTGTAGTCTTTCTTAAAATTACCTTTTCCTTAAGTTAGGAAGGAAGAGAGGGAGGGAGGGCGGGAAGGAAGGAAGGAAGGAAGGAAGGAAGGAAAGAAGGCAGGCCCATAGTGCTAACTGCAACAAACTATAGAGAAGGACCTGTTTTTCTAGTTTTGGTTTTTATTTTTAATTTTTTTAAAAATGTTTTATTTGTTTATTTTTAGAGAGAGGGGAAGAGAGGGAGAAAGAAAGGGAGAGGAACATCAATGTGTGGTTGCCTCTCACGCGCCCCTTAGTGGGGACCTGGCCTGCAACCCAGACATGTGCCCTGACTGGGAATCGAACCAGCGACCCTTTGGTTTGCAGGCCAGCACTCAATCCACTGAGCCACACCAGCCAGGGCTAGTTTTGGTTTTTAGTTCCCAGTCTGTCACTGACTGACATGGGATCATTCTACGTATTACACAGCTTGTAACACATGCCACTGACTGGAGGAGTTCAAAAGGTCTGGGATGGCCTGTTGTTTGGTGAGATGACTCTACTGTCCCATGTTGAGGTAGCTGCAATGTCAGACTGCACTGAAAGGTTCTAAATGCTTACTCTACATTTCTGTGCCTGTCTCACTGAGGACTGCTAACCAACAGTTTGTGGACCAGTATCGGCACCATGCTGCAGTTTCTAAGAGCCCGGGTAACTTAAACCTCTCTCTGAAGCTGGGATATGTGGAAACTACTAATTTCCACACAGGCCAGTTGACTAGGACATCACTGTCCCTGGGGAAAGCCCTATCTTGGGCCCACTCAGAAGTTCTGCTTTTTCTGTCTACCTGCAGTGGGATCACCCCAGCCTGATCCAACCCACCCAACACTCCTCCTTCTACTCACTGTCCCCCGACTTCTTGTATTCTCAGTTGAACATGAGGTTTGCCACCATGCTTCTACTATGAGGATAGCAGCCTGGCTCTGGCTGCTCTTGACCTTCTGCTCCTGCTTTTACCTCTGGAAGAATGGATAAAGTTTAGCAGTTTAAAGGAGAGTTCCCCACCAAAAGAAGAGAAAGCAGGGACTCAGACAGATACTCGAGCACACCAGGTTGATAGCAGCATTATTTACAAGAGCCAAAGGGTAGAAACAACCCAAGTGCCCCCTGAGAGGTGAATGGGTCAACAAAATGTGGTGTATCCCTACACTGGAATATGGTTCAGCCTTAAAAAGGAAGGAAATTCTGACACATGCTACCACATGGATGCACCTTGAGGACTTTATATTGTGAAATAAGCCAGACACAAAAGGCCAGATATTATATGGTTTTACTTATATGAGATATCTAGCAGAGTCCAATACACAGAGACAATGTAGAACAGTATTTGCCAAGGCCTCGGGGAGGGAGGAAGGTGGAGTCAGTATTTAACAGGCATAGAGTTTCAGTTTGTTCTGGAGGGGGATGGCGGTGATGGTTACACAACTGTGAATGTACTTATGCCACTGAGCTGTTCAGTAAAGACGCGAATTTTATGTTCATTATATATATTTTCAAAGATTTTATTTACTTATTTTTAGAGAGAGGGTAAGGGAGAGAGAAAAAGAGGGGAGAAACATCAATGTGGGGTTGCCTGTAGCATGCCCTCCACCGGGGACCTCGCCCTCAACCCAGACATGTGCCCTGCCTGACTGGGAATGGAACTGGTGACCCTTTGGTTCGCAGGCCCGCGCTCAATCCACTGAGCCACACCAGCCAGGGCATGGTCATTGTATTTTAACACACACACACACACACACATCTCCTAAAGAAAGCTTTCTTAGAGGCACCTTTGGGTTGTGACTTTGACATCTGTGTCATTGTGAGTGCTCATAGAGTGCTGAAGAAAGCATTAAGCTGGTTAACTTTTCAGAATATTAGGGCCAGTGTCTGGTTCATTCAGTCTCTGGCCAGAAGACACCTAATCAGTTCTGATGATAGATGTGCCAGGCCCCTCATGGAACCCTCCTTGTCATTCATATATTTATTCATTCACTCACTCCATGTGCATCAAGCTCCTGATTTATTACCATGAGCATATAAAGTCAGGCCCAGGTAATTTAACCTCTCTCTGAAGCTGGGGTGTGTTGAAACTTCTCATTGCAGTTGATTTATAGAGTGGGAGTATTTTAACAAACAGGATCTAGTTCCTGCCAGCGCAGTGCTGATTTTTAACTTCTTCCTAATTTGGGGTCAGTTGAGTCCTCTGCAGACACCCCCACCCTGTTTTTTTAACTGGGGTAGCCACAGATGAGCACTGTCTGTGATGCACTGAACCTTGGGCTGGGAATCAAAGGCCTAGGCTCTACCCTGGCCTGAACACTGGCTTACTTGGACATTAGACAAAGCCACTAACTTACTGTGGGTCTCTGTTCCCATCAGCAAAGTGGAAATAACTCATGGAATTGGGATAAAAATAAGAATGAGACCAAGAATATGAAAGAGCTCTGGTGAAAAACATTAGGTGGATGGATGGTGGTGGGATGGTTGACTCAGGGATGGGGGCTAACGTCCGCCTCAGGCTTCTGCCCTTGGTGTAGTCTAACCCCTGAGGTTCCACTAAAATGATACTTTGTGGGGAGGGAGAAAGCAGAATCCCCACATTCCATGCTTCCCTGTCCCATTCATCGCCCCTCCTGCTCAAAAACAGGTTACAACAACCTCAGCGTGGCCTTGGCAAGCCGCTTTTATCAGACCTCACAAATCGAGCAGCTGGCAGCCCTTCAGATCAGACAGTGGATCTTATTTGTTTTCAAGCCTGATGCAGAAAAGAAAAGAGGCTCAATGAGGTGCTTAAAAGAGTGTGTTGTTCTAAGAGGAGACATCACAGGGCAAGAGGGCTGGGAGGCTGTGGCCTCTGGTCCCTAACCTGGTCCCGCGTTGCCCTGCAAAATGTCCTTCTCCTCAGGACCCCTCTTCCTGATTTCCATGTTGTCGTTGTTGTTGTTTTGCTTAATAAACAAATGGGTCTGTGTAAGATACTTGTCAAGAAATTTTTAAAAAAATGAATCGAGTGAAGTGGGTTTGAAAATTTTCGGCTCTGTTATCTAGAGGTAGAGAGGTCTCGGGCAGACACACACCCTCCAACTGTCCAGGGCCTCATTTTCTCCTCTGTAAAATGGGAGTGATATTAATAGCTCCCTGAAAGGATTGCTAATGAAGGTTAAATGTGATCACGCATGTCAGGTGCTTCGCATGCTGAGTGGCCTGGGCAGATGCTCACGCGTTGGTTGCTGCGGTTATTCTCTGACACGGGTGCGCGGCGCCCGCCTGTGAGTGGGCGCAGCGGTTTAGGTAGGCGGAGGGCTTTGTAAGTGCTGTTCTCTGTCTGCCAAGACTGTTTGGGCATTTTATTGTAGTCACCCACAGTCTTCATAATTAACATAATTATTATCAAACTTTTCCCACTTCTCCTGTCCTGTCTCAGTAGCTGGCTAGGTAATGCTCTCTTCTCCATTTCTTCAAAGCCACAGGCCCCAGACTTTGTTCTTTCCCTCTTCTGACCTTGTTTCTAGTCTTCGTTTTTTCCCCTTCTAGTTCCTATTCTTTCTATAACACCTCTGTCCCTGAATGTCCTCCAAGAAGTAGAACTATGGAAACCTGCCCTCAAGTTGGGGTGGAGCCACCTCCACTAGTTGGGAAGGAGAATTCCTGGGGTCTTGGACCTCCACTGCTCCCTCCTTCCACCTGGAAAGCAGTAGAAGCAAGCATGGTGCCACTGTGGCCTCAACCACTCTTCCATGGGCAATGTCAAATTTTCAAGTGAGTCCTGGTGACATTTCCACTGAAAACTGCATTGCCATCTTAAAGAATCAGGGTTTTGCTATGTCTGTGTTGCTTCTTCTGAACTCTTTGGGACCCTGAGGACCAGCTCCCTTATCCCAGAAAATGTTTGCTGAGCATTTTGCCTGAAGTTCCTGCAAGTCTGGAAAATCATCAAGCAGCATCACATCATTAGCACGCAGTTAGCCCTGCTGTCTGATGTGCATCTGCCTGTTGCGTCTGCAGACAGGCCCTGTTTCCCGCAGAACTGGCTTGTGTCAGTCCTGCGTGGGGCATGGGTGTGAGTGCCACCGCCCATACGAGTCCGTAGGCGTGTTGGTTCTTTCATTTACCATGACGTCTGCCCTGACTGCACCGAGGAATGGATGGGCTGAATATCTCTGTTTGTACTGCTGCCCCGGCAGTTGGTGGGGTACTGAGTATACAGCAGGTACTCAGTAAATGCCTGGTGGTCGATTCACTCATTACCTCTTCCCCAGCCTGCCGATTGCTTACTCTTGACCACCACTAAACTCCTCTTTGAAAAACTCCTGGACAAGAAGGGGTCAGCCCACATCTTCCTTCATGTTCCAGAGCTTGTCTGTGTCCCAGTCTAGAAAGAAGACTGGAAATGATGAGCCAAATGGGTTCAGAGGGACTCTAAAAACACCTGATTGGTTCTTGTCCTGGTCATTCAGAGGATTAAAGCACCTTTTCAGTGGACTTGGACCTGTTTTAGAAATCCTAGACCCTGTTAACTCTAGATTTTCTTGAAACCATCCCATTTCTTCAAGGGTCTTCAGTCAAAATTGCCCTTGAATAGAGCTGTGTTTGTGGTTGCCATTGTTCTGTCACTGACTAGTAAATGGGACCTTAAATGTTGTGGGGTTTTGTTTTGTTTGTTTGTTTGTTAGTTTGTTGTAATGATGATGATGCCCTGGGGCCTGGCCAAACCTTCTGGGGCCTCCACTGACTAAATCCACAGCTTGGGCGACGGAAGGTCACCGAGCCGGCTGTGTGCGGGCAGGCCCTGTTTCCCAGGGCGGCTGTAGCAGGCTAGAAAGGGTGTTTGCCCCCTAACTCCTCTCCTCATCTGCCCTCTTAATGTTTCACGCTTGAGTCTGTGTTTGGGTGGGCAGGAAACTCTGCCAGCAGGGCCGAAACGCGAGCAGATACCTGGCCCCACGCGATGCCCTCTTTCGGGCCCCCTTTAGGTGGCATTCATCAGAGCAGTAGGTACAGTCCCTTGTGTCTCTCTGACAAGCCTCGACCTGCCAGCAGCCACAGCCATTAGAGCAGTTCAGGTGCTGGCTTGGCGGGGAGAGGGGGAGCAGCTGGTGGTTCTTCTAGTTCCTGAGCCTGGTTCTCAGCAGCAGCAGCTTGGGGAAGGGGGAGGTGGTGGGGCAGGAGGCTAATCAGGCCCTACCCATCTCTGTCTGCTCATCAAGGAGGAGCCGGGGAGACCTCAGAATTCCACCCCTCTCCTGCTCCGCTCCCCCTCAGCACCTGTGCAATGAGGGAGAGTGAGATGGAGCTCATGGAACCGCATATAATCCTCTGAGCCAACCCCTGCTCACAGACACGCAGCTGGGTTGTTTATCTAAGGTTGGGAAGGAAGAAGCTCAGAAACCAGGAAGAGGGTAGCAGGCCCATGCTCAAATGTTTCTTGTCCGATTTTCCACCTGTTTTGGGATATTTGGGTCTCCATATTCCCTCTTGCTTTTCTTTGGCTCTTTAGAGAGTCTTAGTGGCCAATTGGAGTAATCTGGGGTATGCGTGAGGCAGGTATGGGTAGGTTACGGGGAGGTAATTGGGAAGAGTTGGGAAGGGGACTAAAATTAGTACCTGACGCAGGTAGTAATGAGAGTGATGGTAGAGGTGGGCAAATGCTTAAGTATATTCAGTAGAGAGTAATGGATTTAAGGTCTCAGGCTTTTGTCCTGAGTTCACATACACTGGCCTGTGTCACTTAGCACCTGTGTGACTTTCAGCAAGATTTTAACCTCTAAACCTTATTTTCCTGAAGGGTTGTTGTATTAAATAAAGTAATCTATATTTCATTTCATATAAATATAAGTGTCCATATGCCTGACACATAAATGTTAACTGTTACGGTTACATTAGTAATAATTTCTCTTGCATCAAGTTCTCTGGGGTATTATGGGCTGGAAAGGAAAGGTTAAGCCACACAGCCATTGGAGCTTGGATTGCCTTAGAGACTCCCTCCCAGGTCTCGGGCTAATCCCTGGCTGTTGGTGCCACCTTAGGTTTCTGGTAGAGTCTGGGCCCTGCTGGTTTCTAGTCATAGCAGCTTTGTTCTGCTGAGCATGTGTGACTGGCCCTCACAGTCTCTGCTTTTTTTTTTGTCCTGGGACTCAGTGCTGGTTCCTGGCATTTATAGAACTGTGACCTGGGTGTCACAACCTCCTGTTCCCAGACGACCTTCTGTTCTCTAGAGCAGTGGTGCCCAACCTTTTTGGCACCAGGAACCAGTTTTATGGAAGACAATTTTTCCACAGACTGGGGTCTGGGGGATGGTTTCAGCATGATTCAAGCGCATTACATTCAAGCTCACCTCCTGCTGAATGGCCCATTTCCTAATAGGCCCGGACTGGTACTGGTCGGTGGCCCAGAGGTTGGGGACCCCTGCTCCAGAGGGGCAAGGGCTGGCTCTCTCTCTGTTCAGCTCCTCTGGATTTCTTCATCTTTCCTCTGTTCCAGCGCTAGGCTTCTTAGCACATTGTCTACATTCACCCTGGATCTTTGGGTCCTTTACACCCAGTAGAGCCTGTGGGGCCAGGCTGCCGGGCTACCCCCTCCTTCAACCCCATGTTCCATGTCCCCAGCAGGCTCAGGCCGTCCCCTCTTGCAAAGTGTGTTTTGGTTCAGGAGCTCTACCCCAAGGCTGGAGAGAGAGCTTCAGAAATACTGTTCCCATTGCCTCTGCCTCCTGGATGTTACCTGCCTGCCCCCCCACCCCCCCGAATGCTTCCACTCCTCTTTCAGGCATTATTCTTGACACCCCATCCTGGGTTCCCCGTTTTAGTAAATGGCAACTCCAAACTTCCAACTGCCTGGGTCAGAAATCTTTGAATCATTCTTGATTCCTTTCCCATATCCAATGCATCAGCCAGTCTCGTCAGCTACACTTTCAAATCCCTCTTCCTGAGCAGTGAGGGGCTTCCTTTCTTCCCGGCGTGAATGTCCCTGTTGACCACATGATATATCAACTAGAGGATCATGCCAGAGGTCAGGAGAAATGAATGCAAGTTTCGGACCTGCAACACTGTGACTAATAATAAAATGATAAATGGCTGTGTGTTGAGTGCTTTTTATGTCTCAGGCACTAAGTCCTTTACATGGATTGTCTCATTCACTCTGTGACCTTGAGCTGATGACCTCTGTCTCTTCATCCTAAATGGAGGTGACAACAGTTCATAGGGAGGTTGTGAAGATGCAGTGAAATAATGTACATGAGAGTCTTTGAAAAAAGCACCAAGAGATATACTGCATGTCGTGTTTTCACCAAAGACCCAAGATGATCATCTCCAGGCCTTTAAAGAGTCCACATTACACAGAGGCGGGATGTTGGCAAAGTTCTGGCTGATGGTGAATTTGATAGCCCAGCTTTGTGAGGGCAGAATGTGAGGCCCATGGTGGTGCTTCATCTGTCACCTGAGATCGGGGTGTCTGTCTCCTGGCACAAATGTGACACCTGCTGCAGGAGAAACAGGCCCTGGCAGCTGGCACTCTGGGAGGAGAGGTCTGGCCAGGAGCAAGAGGAGTTCACTTACTAGAAGGCAAGTGACAAGCGTTAATAGTTAAATCAGCACATTCTTTAGCTCCGTGATCTCCCAGGGGGCTGAGCAATGCCTGGGTATCCGATGGCTGGGTTGATACAGAGGAAAAGGCAGGGGAAAAGGAAATACCAAGTTCCCAGCCCAGTGCTTCACGCTTAATGTGCACTTGGTGAGTACTGAGTGAGTGAGTGAGTGTGTGTGTGTGTGTGTGTGTGTGTGTGTGTGAACTGTGTGGGGGGGATGGATGTGAGACGGAGGACAGAAAGCAGAGCCCATGAAGCACAAGAAGTATGATCTTGCTCTACTACTGAGTCACTGCTGGGCCACAGTCACTAACTTCTCTGATCAGTGAGCACAGGGAGAAGAGAGTGAGAGAACTACTGGCCACTTGCAGTTCATAGAATTGCAAACAGGCCGGAACTCACAGCTTTCAACTTCCAAGTCCAAGACCCCAAAGTCAAAAGTTGTTAGAGGAAGGGAATGCTCACTGAGTACTTACCGTGTGTGACAGACGCCACACTCGGTCTGCTATGCACCATTTAGTCATCACAGTGGTCCTACGGGCAGGTGTTTTTATCCCCACCATCCAGATGAAGAAGCCAAGGCCTAAGTGGTGGGGGTACAGTTTGACCTTTCTGACTCCAAAGCCTTGCTTGTCTGTCTACTGTATTGCGAAGTTCGCAAATGGAATTTCCTGCTCCTTCAGTTACCAAAGGCTGGGCTGTTGACTTTCCAAATATTTCCAAGCCATCCAGACTCACCTGTGACCCAGGGGCAGGACGTGGTCAGGTGTAACGTCACTGATCCCCATTCCCCCATGCTGGGTTTGTCCTCGTTCACAGAGAGAGCCACCTTCTACCTTCTTTTAACGAGAAATAGAGCTGGACAGTCATTAAAGGTGATAAAGACAGATTTTTGTTTAGTACTATCACAATACAGGAGAGAGACTTCAATATAGAACTGAGCTCAATTCTGAATATGGCAAAGACAACTGGGGGTTAATAGTCAAGAAGCAGAGTGAGTGGCTCAGTGCATGAAAAATTCCTAAGAGGAGGCATCTAGGGTATGGGGAGTCTTGCTAGCAAGATTTAATAGGATTCTTTCTAAACATTGGGCTAGGCAGGCCAGGGACAGCGCCCAAGGATGAGGCCTGGTCTACAAGAGGGCTCAGAGGAGGCTGTCTGCGGTTTGGTCAAGGAGACAGTCTTGGTCAACCCCCAGCAAACGCCAGGAGAAGACACGCTGAAGGCCCGCAGTGGTAGTTCACTGAACTTGGAGTAAATTGTCTCACTTTTGGTGTGACTTTCAGAGTCGAAAGCATTTGACTGGAATCGAAGCTAGTTATGAGAAAAAATGTGCATCTGAGATGTACTGTAACTTCCACTGATACGGCCAATAGCATTTTTATTATTATTTCCTCACAACTTTGTCTGAAGTAGATTGTTTTTACTCATAAGTGCAAAGTCAAGGAAGAGATGGTCTAGTCATTCAGAGGCAGAAGCAAACAAGGCCTCCCCTCCCCTTCCCGCAGTGTGACTTATTTTTCCCCTGGTCACCTGAGTCCCCAGACAGGAGCAGGCAGCTGCTTGGGCTTGGGGAGGGATGCGCTCTTACATTAGGTGTGGCTGGGCTGGGATCGGCAGGGGAACAGACAGCTTTCCCCCGAGCTCATCCAGACATGCCGGGTGTGGGTCTGGGAGCATTTGTCCTCTTTCTGCCTCACTCCCGTCTCCTCACCTCACTCTGCTGGCCCAGAGTGCTGCTTCCCCAGGACATCCCCCTGCACGAACTAATCTGACCTGTTGTTCCTGACTGCCAGTTGGCCAGCCATGGAAACAGGAGCGACCTTGATGGCAGAGTGATAAACCCACGGAAATCCCTATAAACATGACGCGAGCAGAGGTTGGGTGTCTGTGCAGAAACCCAAAGGCGCAGATCCGCAGCGGAGGCCTCTGCCCCCAGGGGTCCTCCAAGTGTGTGCCCAAAAGTGCCCACGGGAGAAGCTGTAGGCGGAATGAGAAAACACTGGCTTGTGAGACAAGGGAGGCTCTCTGTTCTGATCCTGGCTGTGAAACAACCAAAAGTCACAGTTTAAACTCTGTGACTTTAAACTCCGAGCTTCTCTTTTGCCATCTGTGGAATGGGAGTAATCAGACCTGGCCTATCTCGTAGATTCTTATAAGTCTTTAGTGAGATCAGGCGTGTGAGATGCTTAGTCCACACTACAGGGCCACACAAAGCTGTGTCAGGAAAGCGCCCCCACGGCCCCAGAGTCAGTCCCCTCCTGGAGTCAGTTACATAAAAGTCCATGCAAAAATTGCTGTCCACCTTCTGTGTGCCCATCCCTGTTTGTGAGTTGTGCTCTTTCCCCTGTGTCTGTGTCTCTCCTGGCCCCCACAGAGGGTTCCTGCGACACTTCTGCTTTCACCCAGCTGCTGGTTCCCAGGGATCGGAGATGGTCGTCGCACTCCTGTCTGTGGTGCCCGCTGTAGTGTCATGGGAGCGTCTGGGTGGAGCTGTTGGAGGCAAAGCAGCAGTTCATTGAAAATCCAGCTGAACACTTGGGTTCTAGTCTTACCCTGTCACTGTTTGCTAAGTGGGCCTAGATAAGGCATTTGACCAGCCAGGGTTCCACTTCTCTCATCTGAAATGACTAGATGGTCTTGAAAGTCCCTTCCAGCCCTGGCTAGGGTATGGTTCTGGTCATGGCTAACAGTGGTTTGGTCCCACGTGTTCAAAGTCTAACAGCCATGCCTAAGCCATCCCCTGACACGTAGTCAGTAGGCTCTGACCCCCCAGTGAATCAAGAGCAACCACTGAATTTTGATCCTCCCCACCCTCACACTGAGCTCAGCTCCTTGCCTCTTTGCTCAGTTGTGAGTGCATGCATGCACCCCAGCAGTTTCCTGTACCCCTCACTTTCATCATAGTTTGGCTTTTAGCCTTCTGAGATGTGTGCAAGCCAGCCAGTTCCAGAGCTGCCGGGGTGCAGGCATCAGTAGTCACACACCTCCAGATCAATCCAGGAATATCTAGGCCTCAAATCTTATCAATTTGCTTGGCACACACCAAGTTCTAGGCCCGTCCTTTCCTGCCTCCCCCAGCTCTGGTTCCATCCAGCAACCCAGCGATTAATGCTGTGCAGTGGGAGGAGGCAGAGGGCTCCTCAACTAGATAACACACTGTTTCCCTGGGCTCGAAGGAGAAGGGCTGAGCTGGAAAGGGAGTTTGTGCAGGGGAGAGCTTAGTCCCACTGCCTGTCCCAGCCGTTTCCCCACAGCAGCCTCTGGGAGAAACTGCCTCTGATGGCAACTGGGGAAGAATCAGCCCGGTGGGCAGAGTCAGCCCCGTGGGACAGTGCTCCGTTTTCACCTGGCCTGGGCCCTCCTCTCACGCGTGGAAGAGAGCTTCTGCCGGACATAAGCTCATTTCCTCTCTGTCTGCCCAGTGGACCTTGGCCATGGCTATAACTATCTCACAACACCACCAGGCACTTCATGTCTACCATCTGAAGAAGGGTGAGGAGAAGCAGAAGGAAAGATGATTACTTCTATTATTCCTCCCAAATCTTACAGATTTATGAGGTCTTCAAGTGTTGTTGACCTTGTTTCTCTCTTCTTCTTTCCCTCCCATAGGGTATGGCAGCTGGAGAGAACTGGCCAAGGCTCTAGCCAGCAGGAACATTCCAGCTGTGGACCCACACCTCCAGTTCTACCACCCCCAGAGGCTAGGCTCCCAGGTACGTGGGAGGGCCAGCCCATTTTCCCTGCCAGTGCATTCACGTGGGGCCTTGGCTTCCCCTGCCCTTACAGCCTTGAGGGGAACCTGTTTTTCTGTGGTAAGAGAGGCAGAGGACAAAGTTTCCCTGGGATGGCAGCCTGGCATTAGAGGACTTCCTAGCCGGGTGGGTGGAGATGTGCATCCTGTGTTCCTCAAAGCCTTCATCACACTGTGCAAGATGGCCATGTCTGGCCCTCCAGGTATTGGCCTTCACCCTGAGCCGCAACTGAGGGGCTGAGGTGGGACCAGAATATCCTGCCTCTTGCCAGCATGAACACTGGGCTGGTACTTTAGTTATGATTCCAGATCCTTGCTTCTAAGAGTCACAGTTGATGGGATAGACAACCCCCTCCCCACTGCACCCTGCAAATAGCTGGGGGACAGATTTGTAATGGAACATTTTTCCTAGTGTTTTTTGGACCAGCGGTCTCCAATGAGACAGGAGCAGTGGCACAGCGAGGGGGTGGGGGCATGGAGTTTAGGGAAATTGGGATCCAATTTAGCCTGGGTCCCTGAAGTTGAGCCTAGAACAGATATGGATCCCCAAGACTGGACCAGGCCAATCTGAACCTGTGGGCTTGCACAGTAGCAAACAGTCGGGATGTCCCCAAGGGACTTCTACTTGTTAGGACAAATGAGTGACGAATATGGGCAGAGTCCTGGGGGGATTTAGAGGAAGGGAAGGCAAGGTCCTTGCCCTCAGGAGAGCCTGCTCTAATTAGAAAAAAGTTGTTTTCCATATGGAAAGACTGAAAAAACTCAGAAGGTAAAAGAACCCCAGGAGTATACATTGCTGAAACTGCAAGGAGGTGTATATTCCTGAGGGTTATGGTGTGGGTGGTAAATGGAGTGTCCGCTATGTGGAAAAGCTTCCTGGGCCAGGGCCGTGTCTCCTGACCTCTGCTTCACCAGAGGCACTTCCAAGGGGCCCCGAATCCTGTTCTTACCCTGATATTCCCACCAAGTTCATTCTTCACTCTTCTGTCAGGAGCAGGACTTTGAGCGAGGTGGGAGCAGTAACAGCAGCTATCTGAAGTGGAATAAGGCTGTCCCCTGGCTCTCAGAGGTAAGGGACTCTCTGCTGTCCCTGTTCTTTGAGACGGTAAAAAATAGCTTTTACAGATAATTCCAGAAGCCACCGAAGAACATTTTTAAAGATTTTATTTATTTACTTTTAGAGAGAGGGGAAGGGAGGGAGAAAAAGAAGGAGAGAAACACTGGTGTACGATAGAAACATCCACTGGTTGCCTCTAGCACGCCCCCTACTGGGGACCTGGCCCACAACCCAGGCCTGTGCCCTGACTGAGAACTGAACCAGCGACCTTTCGGTTCGCAGGCCGGCGTTCAATCCACTGAGCCATACCAGCCAGGGCCAGACCACCAAATATTTTTTCCAGTGGTTATTGTTAAATATTTTTACTTAATTTGAATAAGAAAAAAAGGGTTCCTGGCTCATTCGATTTTCTTCCTTTAGAGAAGAACTGACACTTTCTGTGGGCTTACTATGTGCCTGGCTTTGTGTATCATCTCATATCAGCTTATGACCCTGTAAAATAGAATCACTGTCCTTATCTTATAGGTGAGAAAAACAAGGCTCAGGGAAGCCATGACTTCCATGTCCATGCCTGTCTAAAAGATATGCTTTCCAAAGCATCTTTCTTGAACCATTAAGTCCCATAAGATATTCCAGGAAGAAAGGAGTCCATTGTTAAATAAAGTTTAAAAGCTATATACTGCATCCACTTCTTGGAAATACACATTAGCACATGAAAGTTTCTGAGAAGTTCTGCAGTAATCTGTTTAATTTGGTTTAGCTCAGCACGCACCAAACTCATGTGCCTCTTGAATTGCTTTTTTCCATGAAGCATCTATTAATAGTCTGTGAAACCAGTGTTTTAAAAAACATACACTAGAAACCTTGTTTTAGAAAATTTTTATAGGAAGCAGTGAAATGTATGAATAAAACTTGTCGTAATCATCATGATACCCTTTATTTATGTAGGATTTGACAGATTTTTTTTTTTTTTGCCAAGAAACTGAAGCTCAAGGAGGTTAATTAACTCGCTCGAGATGACCTTGAGGAAGTGCTTGTGCTGGGACTCCAGAGTACCACAGTGCTTTGGGGAGAACACTTTAAATTTGGGTTTCATATTTTACAACTTGTCCACAACCCCAGTGTCCCTCAGTCCCAAGGCCTGTGGACATAGATCACCTTTCTGGGCTGGGTGGTCCCAGCCAGCCCCTCGTCTTCATCCGTACCCATCGTGAATGTGTCTCTTCAGCCTGGGTGATCGGATTTCCAACCTACCCATTTGCTGTGGGGCAGGAGTGAAGGGGGCAGTGTCATGCTCAATGTGATGTCGGGGCGAGTTTATTCACCTTGTGAAACTGCCTCTCTTTAAAGCCCTGAGAGGGCCCTGGCTGGTGTAGCTCAGTGGACTGAGCACAGGCCTGCGAACCAGAGTGTCGCCGCTTCAATTCCTAGTCAGGGCACATGCCTGGATTGCGGGCCAGGTCCCCGGTGGGGGGTGCACAAGAGCCAACCACACATTGATGTTTCTCTCCCTTTCTTTCTCCCTCCCTTCTCCTCTCTCTATAAATAAATAAATAAATAAAACCTTTCAAGAAGAAGAAGAAACAAACAAAAAGAACCCTGAGAGAGGATGGGCTACAACACTGGTGCACCTGTACTAGGTGACATCATCGGGTAATTGCGCCCCACCCTGCCTGGAGAGAGCGTTTTGAAAAAAGGTGCCTCAAAGACCATTGGCCCAGCGGTGCAGCCTTCTCTCCTTTGAGCGCAGTTCAGGTCTTTTTTAAAAATTCATCATTCCATGTGTTTAGTGACTGCCGTGCTGCTTCTCTTCGGGCTGCATATTTGTATCTCGTGCCCATTTTTCATTGGGTTATTTTCTGTCCATAAATTAGCAATATAAGTTCATGAATTACATAGAATGTTTATAAGTTAGTTTATAAATGGGTCATATAAACTATTTGTCACATGCTATAAATATTTTTGAAGTTTGTTTATGGTGACTGAGTCATTTTTCTTTTCTTTTTGGATCATTTTTCTTGATGAACCAATTATTTTGAAAGATTATTACTGCACAACATTTTACATTTATTAATCATTCACTCCCCCCCCTTTTTTTTTTTGGCCCATCAAGAATGGAGATATATATGAAATGACAATAGTGTACAAATAGTAAATAGTAATTAATATAGGATTAATTTGTTAAAGAAATAATCAATCTTTTAGTAAGCGTGTACAGCCTTTTGGTGGTAAATGCCTGATTTGCACTAACTTTGTAAGAGTCCCCGTTACCATCTCCAGGGATCTGCAGGGAGTCACTGATCCAATGCTATTTTGCTCATAAAGGAAATAAGGCCCTGAAGGGTTAAATAACTAACATACGCAGTCACACTGCTCCCAGCTCCCTTTCGGCCCGTCAAGGGGGCCTCTCTGTTCTCATCTCCTTACCTGTCTCCTGTCTTTTGACATATAGATTTGGCAGGGAGAGCTCAGGTTGATATATCATTTATTGAATATCTGCTAGCTGTCAGGTAATGAGAGGGGTTAACTCACTCACTCAGGGCGGCCTAGCCCTGTTCTGCAGGTGAGCAAGGAAGAACATAAGAGCATGAGAGATAATGGTCTCTTCTTTGACTGTCTCCTTGCTCCAGGCTTTGGCCAGCTGCTCAGAGTCTCTAAGGGCAGAAGTGACCCTCAAAAGCAAAACATTCTTGGACGTTCTCCTTGGTGTGTCAGAGCAAGGCCCGTCAGAGTGGATGGCCAGGGCTGTGGGGGCTGGCCTTCATGGGGTAACTGTGCTCAGAAACTTACTCATGTCAACCCAAACCATAAGATACCAATTAGGAAACCCAAGTAATTAAACCTCAATGCCACATTATTAATTTACCGATCAATATACAGGTCCTTTGACCAAAACACTGCCTATTAGTCAAGATGCTGCCTCTGGCCCTGACTGGTGTGGCTCAGTGGGTTGGGCGTCATTCCGCAAACCAAAAGGTGGCCGGTTTGATTTCCGGTTAGGCACATGTCTGGGTTGCGGGCCAGATCCCCTGGTCAGGGGTATGAGAGGCAACCGAGTTTTGGTGAACACAAATCAGATCAAAGCAAGTCAGAATTTTCATGGGTCGTGTCATGTGGACTTCGGTGAGACAGAGTCTCTCTCTCTCTTTTTTATCCTCACCTGAGGACACTTATTGATTTTAGAGAAAAGGAAAGGGAGAGAAACATTGATATGAGAGAGAAACATCAATTGGTTGCCTCATGCACACACCCTGACTGGGACCAAACCTACAACCCAGGCATGTGCCCTGACCAGGAATCAAACCTATGACCTTTCGGTCTATGAGACAATGCTTGAACCAACTGAGCCATACCGGCCAGAGCTGAGGTAGCATCTCTAATGTAGTAGATTCCTTCTCAGGCTTTCGTTTTGTTTCGGTTATAGTTTTATTGAGAAATAACTATATACCATATAATTCATCTTTTTAAAAATACTAATCTACTTTATGTCTCTTTAGATTGGCCATTTCATATGAATGGAATCATACAATAGGTGTCTCTTTGCAACTGGAACTGGCTTCTTTCACTGAGCATCGTGTGTGTGTGTGTGTGTTTGATTTTCATTTACTGAGTTGAGAGAAAGAAACATCCATTTGTTGTTCCACTTATGTATGCATTCATTGGTTGATTCCTCTATGTGTCCTGACCGGGGATTGAACCCTCAACCTTGATGTATCGGGACAAAGCTCTAACCAACTGAGTTACCCCACCAGGGCTCACTGAGCATCATGTTTTCAAGGCTCATCCATGTTGTAGCATATATTAGTACTTTCATTTCTTTTTATTGCTGAATAATATTTTATGATGTGGATGTACCACATTTTATTTACTCATTCCTCAGTAGATGGATATTTGGGTTGTTTCTGCTTTTTGGTTACCACGAATAACGCCGCAGTGAACGCTTGTGTACGGGACTTTGTATGCATCATATGTTCCTTTTCTCAGAGCCCAGAAACTCCGTCGTTGTACACTGTGATTGCCTTGGTAAGATACAAGTGGCATCTCTGTTCATTTACAAACCACCTGTTCAAATGGGGAATTTTACCCACTAGGATTTCACCAAATGGGCCTTTGGCCCTTTCCTCAAAATCCAAAGCTACTGCTTATCTTCATGGAATCTGGAACTCCTGATTCTAAGGCAGATCTCCCTCAAAGGACAGGTGTGAACAGGGAATCAAGAGTAGCTTGAGTGTGTAGAAACTCAGGAGTCTGGTGTATAGGAACTGGTGACCTCATTGCCCTGCTGTGTTGGGGTCATATGGTCCAACCTCTGTGCTTCTCCCAGGCAAGGCCTCACTGACTCATGAGGTGAATCAGCAGCCAGCTGTGCTGCCTGTGCCAGTGTGAGTCTGGCTGAGCAGCAGGGCGGCACGGTGGAGGGCCAGTGAGTGAGGCTCACCTCCCAAGACAGGCTTTCAGGCTCTCCTGGAGGTAGAGCTGACCGCCCCTGCCCTCCTGCCCTCCGCATCCCACACCTCCTCACTGCATCTCTTTTCATCTTTAACTAGTACAAAGCAGTCACTCACTGTTCATAGAAAAAATGAAGGAACATAAAGTTCTGGGCTTAAGTTCTCCAAGCTATTGTTCATTCAAATAATTAAGATACACAGGAACACAGAGGAGGGCAAAGGCCTTAGGGAGAAGGATATGAGAAGAGCCTCAAAGGGTGAGCTGTAGTTCGCCAGGTGGGGAGGCAAAGGAAGGGCCTTGCAACCAGGAAAAGCAGAGTATTCGTAAGGCCGGAGAGGTAAAGGAGTTTGCTGTGGGTGGAGTGAGGGTGTGGGGCAGGGAGTGGTGTGAGGTGTGGCTGGGAAGGTAGGTCAGTCGTGCCAGGGTGAGGTTTTGTTCTGAAACCTTCTGGGAACCTCTGGAGCAGCAATTCTGAAGGCAGCATGAAGAATTAGTGGAGAGGAAGAAGCTTCAATCCAGCTGGAGGCTCTGCTGAGGCTTGGCAAACCCAGTGAGGCCTGGCAGAGGCAGTGTCATGGGGGTGGAAGAAGTGGGCCTTCCTCTATAGGGACCCATCGAGGCTGGCCTCACCCACCACCCACACTCCAAGACACCCTCTCCACTTCTATAAGAGTAATTGCTGTGTGTCCTTGGGGAGTCACTTTACCTCTCTGGGCATTAATATTCTCACCTTTAAAATGAGTGCATTCCAACAGATATTTTCTCCACTACTTGTAACTGGAAGTTCCAAATCCGTCATTGGCCGTGGACGTGCTCTGGCAATGGGAGTACCCGGTGGCCTTCCCTGGGTTTTAGTCCCTGCTGGACAACGGAAAGCGGGTGAATGGTGGTGCTGATGAACTGGAGTCCCACATCCCTACCAGATACAAAATCTCCAAAACTTGGAGGGACACAAATCCTGGTGGGGTCGCCATTCTGGGCCTGGGGAGGAAGATGGTGCCCTGTGGTCCCTGAGAAGACTCCCCACCTACAGCATGAGGGTGGGTGAAGCATGGTTTGAGGGCTAGCGTAATGCTGAGTGAGGGCCTAGACCTCCAAGGGCACGGAAGGTCCTCTTCTCTGCACTTGCATCTCCTGGCCTGTGGTTTCTTGCAGCATCGCAGGCGAGTCCAGGAGCAGGGAGGTTGGAGGTGGCCAGCTGCCCTCTTTCTTTCTTCCCTCCTTTCCCTGCCCAAACCCACTGTGGCCTCTGACCTCCTGGCTGAACACAGCAGACTTCTCTGGTGGCATGCCCTCCCTCCGCAGTTTGTTGTGGATCTGAGCACACTGCCCTGAAAGTCCCAGGAAAGGGCAGTGAGGCCATTGGCAGGAGACACCAAGTCTTGTAAAGGGGACTTCAGGAATTTCTCCAGAAGTAGCACAATATACCCATTCTTTCCTTTCAAGAAGCCTTAACCCTCCCCCCACCTACCCCGCCCACATTCTCTCTCCCACCCTCCCCAGCCCCCCACTCATATTCCCTGGAGTGATGGCTGCTTCCCAAGAGCCCACATTCCTAGCGTTGATCAGGCCAGCGCACCCAGGAAGTACCAAGTTGCTGTAGGGATGGAGAATGACAGGCTCTCTGGGGTCTTTCCTGGATCCAGCTGCAGCCAGTGTTTCCCCCAGCGGGGCCTGTGCCCACCCACCAGCCACAGCTCAGATCTTTGCATTCCGCCGAGGAGTTCTTCACCCCCACGTTCTCTCCTCTCACCATCCCTCCCTCCAGATCTCTTGCTGGAGAACTTATGTCACTTCCTTCTAGCTGAGCTTCCAGTCTGGGGGACCCTTCCTCCTCTGTTTTCCTAAGGGCAGCTTAGATTTTGATAACGGATGGGCCACAAAGGGGAGGGAGGGCAGGATCTGTTTGCATAGAGTAATTGAGGTCCCACCTCCCACAACCTGGAGATTAAGGTCTGGGGGAGGGGAGGAGAAAAGGGCTGAGGTGGGGTAATCTGAAACTGGTCGTCAGGATAAATTGGGACAGTGTCCCCCTGCTTCCCCTCCCTCTCAAGCTCCAGGCCTCCACCCACTCAGGGTATTTGCTGCTGCCTTAGCCCTTTCTTATGAAGGGGGCCCTCTGTTCCAGGCCTCCCGCCCTGTCCTGAGGAGGAGAGAGAGAATACGTCCTCCGTCCCTGCCTTCCCAGGCTGCCCGGAAGCCCCAGGCACCTGGCTTGTTATGAGGCCAGGGCTGAGTGGGGCTTTGAGCTCTTGAGAGCAGCGGGAGGCCGGGAGGCCAGGTCTGCAGATGGGCCCTCAGAGACCTCCCACAGCGCTTTTCCAGCTGCTTCCCCACCAGGGGAGCCCCAAGTGTGAGGACCACTAGGCAGATAAGGTTTCGCCAGCAGACAGCTGTGGCGCTTTCCTCTTACTAGGCATTAGGGGGAGGGGAGAGGAGGAGAGCAAGTCTTCAGCTGAAACCCCCACTTGGCACTTCCTTCCAGTTCCCTCTGTCATCTCTGCCATTCTGTCAAGTCTGTTACTCCCCCTTGCCTGGGGAATGCAAACCAGCCCACTTCCTTCGTGGAAAGAGCCTGTGTGTGTGTGTGTGTGTGTGTGTGTGTGTGTGTGTGTGCATGCATGCATGGCCAGAAAAACAGGGCCAGGCCGTAGGGATGAAATTGCTGAAAGAAGCCACGGGTGCCAAGGATGGGAATGGGACTGAAGTGGGCTGTGACCTTCACCAGTGAGAGGAACCCTTGGGCTGGGGCTGCGGCGGCCTGTGCCTCTGTCTCTCCACCCTGCCTCTCAAGCCACAGGGCCACGGGCAGGTTTGGGGTGCTCACTCTCACTCGCCTCTCTGCCCGTACAGTTCCGGGGCCACGCCAACCTGCATGTGTTCGAAGACTGGTGTGGCAGTTCCATCCAGCAACTCAGGAGGAACCTCCATTTCCCACTGTACCCCCACGTGAGTGCTGTGGGCCCTTCTCCTTTCTCCCTTCACACTGTCTCCTCCCACTCTGCCCAGTTCTGTCTCTTATCCACCCCACCCCCCACCTTCTGTCTTCCCTGTCTTTCCTTTTTTTCTGGTTTGCTTTCATTCCTTATTTTGTGGGCCCTTCTTTCCTCTCCGCGCAGTATCTCCCTTGTTCTGTTCCCAGAGATCCCTTCTGCCGTCCTAGCCAGCATTTCAGCTTTACACTAGCATTGTGGCCGTCGTAAAGTTTACCCAGGGCCACCACATACGGTTGTGCTGGTCGAGTACTGCACAAGGTCACCCAGACGAAGCACCCGAGTGGGAGCGGAAGTCTTGCCTGTGCTCCGTACCCAGCCGTGCCCTGGTCCCTGCTGTTTCATTCCTGCCTGGTCTTCCCACCAGCCCTGCATGAGCCAGTCTCTTCACTGTCCTCTTCCCTCTGCTGGGTAACAGCTTCCCTCCCCTTTCCTGGCGTAGATCCGCACGACTCTGAGGAAGCTGGCTGTGTCCCCCAAATGGACCAACTATGGCCTCCGCATCTTTGGCTACCTGCACCCCTTCACTGACGGTGAGGCCAGCCCCAGTGTCCACCCTTCTGCTTTCCTGCTCCAGAGTTCTTTAGGGTATCCAGAGAACATAAGCCTATAGCTGCGAGATAAGTCTGCACTGGGACCGTGTTAGCATGTCATTTGGAGAGGGGAGTCTCATCCATCCCCCACCCCCAGGCTGAATTCATTCCTTGACTTGCAGAGTCTAAAACTAGCGTCGCCTCTCTCTCTAGTCTTCCCTTCTTCACAGTGTCTCCCCGGATGGAGAAACCCCACCCTACAAGAGGGAGGTCAGGCCCCAAGCCCCCAAGAGAATTTAATTGCTACAACATAACACAGTATGGCCCTCAGTCCTCACTCTGATGTTCTTGCTCTCACCTGGACTCTGCCCCACTGCCCAGGGACAATCCAGTTTGCTATCGCTGCAGACGACAATGCGGAATTCTGGCTGAGCGAGGACGACCAGGTCTCAGGCCTTCAGTTGCTGGCCAGTGTGGGCAAGGTAGGGTCAGCTCAGCCCAGGGGCTCTCCCCTTGGCCCCAGGTGTCAGGCATTGAAGAGACCCCAGCCTCCATCATAGACTCTCATTACCACTCGAATCTCTGCTGTGACCACCAGGGAGGAAGGTGGGAACAAGAAGCATCCTCCCTCTCGCCCCGCCCCATTTTACACAGTGGTAAACGGGGAGGAGGAAGGAGTCAGGCTGAGGCTGGGAAAAGGCCCTGGGAAGATTCTTCTCTGGGCTGGGCCTGGGCCACACACGTCTTTTGGTTGAAGAGTCCTTAGCACTGACCTAAGGACTCACACTGAGGGGACAGAGTGCCAGGGCCTTTTGGGGAGGGTGGAGGTGCTTCTTGCCTGGGTCCCTTCTGTCTTCTGTCTCATCATCGTTTATCATCTCCTTCCTCTCTTCTCACTCAACTTTTCTCTTCCTCATTCCTTCCTTTTTCTTCACTCACCACCTCCCATCCTTTGTATTTTCTCTTCTCCGCCTTCCTTCGATCTCTCTCCCCACACTTCCAGACTGGAAAAGAGTGGACCGCCCCTGGAGAGTTCGGGAAATTTCGGAGTCAAATTTCCAAGCCAGTGAGGTGAGTAGGGAGCGTCATGACATTCTCAAGAGTGGCGAAGAAACCCCAGCCTCCCACAGGTGCTGAGGCCAAGTCCAAGTCATAGAGCCCAGCGTGTCCCCGCCGCTGCCCAGCCATCCTTCAGCGTGTCTCCTCCACTCCCCAGCTGTCCTTATTCCTGAGACTCGGTGTGCCAGGCACCTGTGCATATTAATAAATGAAGTCTTTGACTTAGAAACCATCTGGCTCGTCCTTCTTCATTTTGCAGAGGAAGAAACTGAGGCCCAGAGGGGGCTGTGACTTAATGAAGGTCACACCGCTATTTGGTGACGCTCTGGACTGGAAAACAGAAATAGGTCTCCTTTCTCCCAGTCCTTGCCTTTCACATTCTCTCCATATCCCAAAACGTCCACAGCTGTACAGCCTGAACACCTGCTGCCCTGCCTGTGCTGTGTAAAAGGACAGAGTCGCAGGGATCCCTTGGTAGCCTGGAGGAAAACAAAGGCCTTTCCAGGCTAATAGTGGCTGGAATCACTTTAACAGCTGGCGGGGAGACTTAGCCCAACTTCAGAGCGCCACCTGGTGGCCAGCACACACAAGCAAGAACATGCGTTGGCTTGATGGTAATAATATTTATGTTGATCATAACAACAGTGCGGCTTGCAGAGAGCACTTGCCATGTGCCAGCCTCTGTGGTGTAATTCAGCATAACAGCCAACACCATGGGCTCTGAAGCAAATCCAAACTCCTGGGTCCAAATCCCAAATCCACCACTTACTACCTCGGCGACTTTGGACAGATGACCCCATATTTCTGTGCCTCAGTGTTCTTATCTACAAGGAAGGATTAAGTGACTTGGTGTACATAAAACACCTAGAACAGGGCCCAGCACGGAGTAACAACTCTCTAAGGGTTAACTGTTACAGTGTGTTTGATTGTCCCTGCTGTCCGGTGAATGTTAGTAAGTAGTCGAGTGGGGACTTCCGACCACTGGTTAAATGGCAGGACCCTGGGACTCTTAAGAGCAAGGAGATGAGAGAGTTTGGGCGGAGAGGTCCTGTGGGACCGGGTGGGCGCAGTGGGAGAGTGGGACAGGGGGATGACCACAGGGGCCGGGGACAGCCTTGTTTCCCTGCTCTCTCCTCCTGGCAGCCTGTCAGCTTCCCGCAGGTACTACTTTGAGGTGCTGCACAAGCAGAATGACGAGGGCACCGATCATGTGGAAGTTGCGGTGAGTTCCACTGTCAGCTCTTAGCCACTGCCTTGTCTCTTGAGCCCTTTTCAAAATCTACCTCCAACCTTCCACGTCCACCCTCTTGCCTCTTCCAGTGGCGACGGAACGAGCCTGGAGCCAAGTTCACCATCATTAACTCCCCTTCCTTGTCCCTCTTCACAAGTGAGTACAGGCTCTGAGAAGGAGGCAAGGTGGTGCCCACGCAGAAGGCTCAGCCCTCCTCGGGAATGGGGTGAGGGGAAGGGTGGGAGGTGGAGGCTAAAGCTCAAGGTGCTTAGAACACGGGTGTGAAGGGGCAGGAACAGAACCTAAAGGGACCCTAAGGTCAGAGGTCTTTAACTCTTGGGGGTCAGAGACCCCTTTGAGAACCTGGGGAAAGCTCTATAAATCCTCCACTCCGAAAAATTCCCTTGTACAGCCCCACACAATATTTTGTGTGTGATTCCAAGGACATCCAGGGACCACAAAGCTTACTCCAGATGAAAGACATGAGTGAGGCTAGTCACCTATTTCACAGATGAAGCAGCCCTGGTTCTTTCCAAGCCATGGCGGAGGAGAGGAAACTTTCCCAATCGCCTTAACTTTGCAGTAAATGAGGTCTTCCGTTGTACTGTTCATTGCTCATGATTTTCTTAGCAGGACTCTTATCTGGAGGTCCCAATGAGAAATTGCCACCTGGTAGGCAGGTGAGGCCATGAGGAAGAGCAGACAGGGCTAGAACCTTTAGGGGAGAGGGGAAAGGCAGGTGCTGGGAGGGGACTGGGAAGGCCAGGGAAGTGCATGTTTGAGACAGGGCAGGATGGAGAGAAAGGAAGGCTGGGTTTCACAAGAGGGTGGGCATGTGGAACGGGCACCGTGATGGGAGGAGGTTGCCGGTGACCAAAGCAAGAGGCTGCACTGTCAAAGCAGAAGGGGCAGGTTTGGGAGTTGCTGGGTTGCTGCAAGAGAAAGAGAGGAGAATTGGAATCCATAGATTCAGTGTGAACTGAGAAGGGAGACCCACAGCAAAGCTCAGGTAAGAAACTGGTAAAATGGATCAAAGGTGATTAGCCTTGGGTATACCAGGAGAGCTCCCCTTGGGGCTGAAGACAAATGAACCCAGGAGGCAGAGAGCGGAGAGGCAAACAGCCCTCAGGTGAGGAGCAGGGATTCAGGGACCACCAGGGGGCGCCCTGCTCATGGGGGGTAATGCCGAGCTGTCTGTCCCAGAGGCAGCATAGCCTGCAGGCTGAGACTGCGCCTAGGTTCAAACTTTGCCACTTATTAGCTGTGTTATCTTAGGCAAATGACTTAGAGTCTGTTTGCCACAGTTCCGTATCTGTAAAATAGGAATAATAATAATAATAATAATAATAATAAAATAGTATATAAGTCATGTGGTGTTATAAAGATTAAATGGGTTATTTGTAAGATGCTTAGAACATGCCAGGCTTATTCCTTGGTAAGTGCTATATATGTGTGTTTTTTAAAAGATTTTATTTATTTATTTTTAGAGAGAGAGGGAGAGAGGAAGAGAGGGAGAGAAACATCAATGTGTGGTTGCCTCTTGTGCGCCCCCTACTGGGGACCTGGCCTGCAACCCAGGCATGTGCCCTAACTGGGGATTGAACCCTTTGGTTCGCAGGTCTGCACTCAATCCACTAAGCTACACCAGCCAGGGCTACATGTGTTTATTCAATAAATTAAAAATACTTATAATGACAAATTTCCAGCAGATCACAGTAAAACATTTTGAGGAAGCTGTGTCTTTTTACAAGTCACACAAAAATTATGGTATATACTAGTCATGGGGCCAGTGGAGGGGTCAAAGGGAGATTACGAGCTGAAGCTGCAAGTTCTGGGGGTTTAGGGCTACAGGGAGGGGGGTCGAGCACATCCTGTACTGTCCCTGGGGTACACAGGAGCCCAACCGAGCCTCTTCCAGGCCCCTCAAAGAGACAGGGCCTGGGCTCTGGGCTGGGTCTGCTCCAGGGCTCATAGCAGCCCTCTGTTCTTTCCTCCCTGGCCCAGACGAGACGTTCCTAAGGATGGACGAGGTGGGCCACATCCCACAGACTGCAGCCAGCCATGCAGGCTCCCCAGACTCTCTTCCCACAGAGGAGCAGCCCCTCGCCGACATGCTTCGGCCTGACCCTCGGGACACCCTCTATCAAGGTGAGGCCTTGGCTGCATGCTTATCACCCAGTCTGGGGACAATACACTGCCAGGTCCATGGTGTGGGTGGAGGAGACGCAGGAGACCTGCAGTGCCCCCACAGTGCCCCCAAACCCAGAAGACTATGGTGTAAAATGTAACACGCATAGTGAAAAGTATAGAAATACATATGTACAATGTTACGTTATACAGATCATGACAGAACACACATTAGTGTGACTACCACCCAGGACTAGAGAGCAGCCCAGAGTTCCGTGAGCGATGCCTGCCACCACAGCTATCATAGCTTCTTGTCGCCCAGGGAGAGAGAGCACCATATTTTTTGGACTATAAGATGCACCTTGGTTTTAGAGGAGGAAAATAGGGGAAAAAAATTTGAAACAAAAAATGTGGTAAAATATTTAATAACATAAATAACATAATATTTCACCAATGTAAATGTAAACACCCAGGTAAGCTACATTCGGACTATAAGACGCACCCCCATTTTCCTCCCAAATTTGGGGGGGTAGTGCATCTTATAGTCCGAAAAATACGGTATGTTCCCACTGAGGTGTTAGAGTCATTTAGAAGGAAATTCAGTTATTGCACTGCACCAGGGTGAGGCTTAGCGGCCTCTTGGAAGTCGCTGACCTTTATCGAGGCTAGCCCTATACGGCGATCCCAACACTGCATTGTGCCTTGAACTAGAGACTGCGTGAGTCCTCTGTCACCGAGGTTCTGCGTGAACGCCCCGGCCCCAGATGAGTGGTGCCAGCCTTGGTCTGGCAGCCTCAGCCCACGGCCAGGGACTCTGACCACAGCCGCCTTGAGTGGATACACAGAGGGGCCCGCTAAGGGCAGAGGGCTGCAGCCTCACCTCTCGGCCCGGAGCCTGGGCGACTCAAAGGCAGCCCCAGTTTCAGGCTCCCACCCTCACCCCCGCCCTCATCCCTCTTCCCTTACCGTCCTCAGTGCCTCTGATCCCCAAGTCTCATCTCCGCCACGTCCTGCCTGATTGTCCCTACAAACCCAGCTATCTGGTGGATGGGCTCCCCCTGCAGCGCTACCAGGGCCTCCGGTTTGTAAGTCTGGGGCCCAGACAGTGGGGGGCAGGAGAGAGGCCTTGCTGCCTATGGCTGAGATGGGGGTTGCTGAGGCTGACTGCCCCTCCTCACCACATCGCATACCAGCAGACAGGATGGCCTCACATGCCCCTGGGCTGGGAGAACTAGCATTCCAAGTTGCCTCTGGCCCAGATGCACTGCCCTGCAAAGCCTGAGAATGGAGTTCCGTCTTAGGAAGCCCCATCTACCAGTTCTGCCGCAGCGATGACGTGGGCTGGGCTGACATGAGGCCTCTGACACTCCCTTCTCCGTGGGCCACACAGCCGTAACCTGCCTGGGTCAGTCCTCCCAGCCAGTCAGCCAGCAGTATTCATTCCACTCATACACAAGGCACTGGGGACACGAACTGTGGAGGGGAGTGAAAGAGAATCTCCAGCCCATGTGGAAACTGGAGAGGCAGAATGAACACTGTACCCAGATCGAGAGATGATTACAAGAGAATGCCGGAGGCAGGAAGAGAATAGCCAGGACTCAGAGGATGGCTGGCGTGTCACTGAGAAGGTTTCGGGTGGAGATCGCCCTGAGCTATATTTAAGGGAGGCAAAAAGGAGTGTAGTAAATAACAAGGGGTTGTTCCAGGGCGGTGGGAGGTTGCAGGTAAAGGTGCAGAGGTTGCTGGAGAGGATAAGGTGGCTGGGGGAGGAGGGTGGGGTCTCAGCTGCCACCGGGGAGAACGAGCTGGGTCGGAAGAGGAGGGACACACGCAGTGCAGAGCAAACTAGATCAGGGCTCCGACCGGTCCCGACGGGCCACGAGGAGGCACAGAGCGGGGTGGAACCCTGGTCTGCACGCGCAGGCGTTTCACTCAGAGCGCAGAGCAGCCCTTCTCTCCCCGCGAGGGCAGGTCCCGAAGAGTGGAGGTGGGCTCGACTCTGGTGGGCGGACTTCCTTCCAGGACCCCACCCTCTTCCTCCTGCTGCTTCTTTCTCTACCTCCAGGTTCATCTGTCCTTCGTTTACCCCAACGACTACACCCGCCTGAGCCACATGGAAACCCAGAACAAGTGCTTCTACCAGGAAAGCACGTTCTACCAGGACAGGTGAGCAACCCTGAACGAGGCGAGAAGACAGTGCTCTGCCAGAGCCGGGTTGCTGCCGGGACTGGACGGGCTGCAGGTGTCCTTCCAGCCCAAGGGGCCTTGGCTCCTCCTGGGCACTCCCCAGGCTCCAGGCCCACACACTCTCCCCCAGCCTCCATCCTCTGCTCTGGGCTGGGGCATGATTTCTGACTGCTGCTGGGACTTCCGGCAGAGCCCCCTGCTTTGCCTGCAGGGCACGGGTGCCATCCTGCCTGTCCCCTCCTCCTGCAGGTTCAGCTTTCAGGAATACATCAAGATTGACCAACCTGAGGAACGGGTGTCGGAGCAGCCAGGTACAGAGTGAGAGCCGAGGCTTCCAGGCCAGGCTGGGAGGGGTGACCACGGTCCATCTCTGGGAGAAGTGCAGACCATGCCAGCCCTGCCCGTGAGGAGCTTAAAATCCAAACCACACCACCCCGCCTCCCTCACCCAAGGGCGCGGAGCAGTGCCCCTGGCTTTTTCATGCCAAGGCCCATGTGGAACGTGACTGTTGGCGACAGCCTGTGGGGTCAGCTGGGGAGATTCCGGGCCCTGGAGGAGATTATTTGGGCTGCTCGATGGTGCGGGTACTGTCCCTGGTCTGTTATTTGAGAAGTTTTGCTTCTGCTGCTTCTGTATGTCTTCCTGTGGCCTTGCTCTTGAGGCCTTAGGGCCTGGCTGGCTCCATTTGCTGGGGTCCTACATGGCCAGGCACCTGCTAGGCACTCTGCGCTTTGTATCACTCCCCCTCCACAAAAACTCGGTGGAAGATGGATTGTTAGTCCCTTCATGCGAGTGGAGAAACTGGGGTTACTGAGCTTGAGTGACTTGCCCCGGGTCACACAGTGAGTGACAGAAGCCAGAGGCCACCCCGTCCGAAACCCCTGGAGTGTCATGCATAACCGTCAGCTGTCTTGTGTACCTCCTTGGGGAAAGGTTGAAAACTCTGAATGGCTGTTATTAACAACAGGTTTTGAGGAAGGCCTTCTAGAAGAGTCCCAGTATGGAGAGGCAGCAGAGGAGACACCTGCCTCCAATGACCAGAATGCCAGGAGGCCAGAGGGAAAACGAGTGCCCGCCTCTGCCCCCGGGCAGGATGCCACCGACTATCGCCTCCGAAGCCTGCGGAAGCTCCTGGCGCAGCCCCGGGAGGAGCTGCAGGGCCCCTTTTCCGAACAGAACTCTACGGCTCCCGTCCCAGTGAGGACCAGCAATGTCCCGGGGCAGCAACCAGAGAAGAGGGAGAGAAAACCCAGCCCTGAGCCCAGCCAGGGTCCACCTCACTCTGCCACGTGGCCCCCTGGGCACCTGGTGGGGAACCAGCCTCAGGTCAAAAGGCCCAGGCCCACAGGCGACGGCCCCAGGAAGACTCTCGGGCAGTCCCAGTGGCTTAGTCAAGTCGAGTCCTACATTGCAAAGCAGAGGCGGGGTGACAGGGTGGAGCCTCTGGCCCCCAGGAGGGGCTGGCCTGGGGAGGAGGAGGTGGTGGCAGCTGCAGGCCAGGAAGGACAAGTGGAGGGAGAGGAAGAGGGTGAGGAAGAGGAAGAGGAAGAGGACGTGAGTGAGGTGTTTGAATACGTGCCCATGTTTGACCCAGTGGTGAACTGGGACCAGACCTTCAGTGCACGGAACCTTGACTTCCAAGCCCTGCGGAGTGACTGGATTGATCTGAACTGTAACACCTCTGGCAACCTGCTGCTGCCGGAGCAGGAGGCTCTCGAGATCGCACGGGTCTTCTTAAAGAAGCTCAACCAGAAGAGCCGGGGGTAAGGTAAAGGGCTCTGCTGGGGCCAGGGCTGAGGCACGTGGCAGCCCGCGGGCCCGGGGAGCAGGGACCTGGGGCTGCAACAGTTCCCCTACTGCAGACTCCCGAGAAGCACAACTGCCTGGAGCCCCTGCCCCTGGAGGTGACCTGGACCAGTCAGGCGTTTGTCCCACCGTCGGGCAAGGCTCTGAAGTGCCTGGGCTCTCGGGCGAGAGCCCTGGGGAGGCCCAACAAAGGCAGTCCCCTCTTTCTCAGGGAGGCAGCTGGTGAAAAACAGATCAGGAAAGCTGAGGCTGAAAGAAGCTTAATAAGCCCAGATGTGAGCTAAAAGGATGAGGGCAGGAGATGTGGCTGAGTTCTTCATTGTTTCACTCATTTAACCAATTAACGTTTTTTTTCAATTGAGATAAAATTCACACACCCTTTAATTTACCATTTTAGAGTATACAACTCAGTGGTTTTTAAGGATATTCACAATATTGTGTAACTATCACCTCTCTCTGATTCCAGGACATTTTTTTAATCACTTTTAAAAGGCTCCCTGTAGCCAATAGCGGCTAATTTCCACTCCCCCCTCCTCTCAGTCCCTGGCAACTACTCCTCTACTTTCTATCACTGTAGACTTACCTGTTGTAGACGTTTCATATAAATGGAATTACATAACATGTGGCCTTTTGTGACTGTCTCCTTCCACTCAGCGAAGCGTTTCCAAGGCTCACCCGTGTTGTGGAATGTACTGCGTGTTTCAGCCCTTTACACCGCTGTGTGATGTTCTGTTATGTGGATGTTGTGTATCCGTTCATCGGTGAACTGACATTTGGGTTATTTCCCCTTTTTGGCTGTTACGAATACAACGCTATGAGGAACATTCATGTACTAAGGTTTTGTGTGAGCACGTTTTCAGTTCTCTTGGGTATGCACCTAGGAGTAGAATTCCTGGGTCATATGGTAACTCTAGTTTGGGACCTGCCAATCTCTCCTCCAAAACCAGCTGCACCATTTTACATGCCCATCAGCAATGTATGAAGGTTCCAATTTTTTTTGTAAAATTTTACTTTTAGAGAGAGGGGAAGGGAGGGAGAAAGAGAAGGAGAGAAACATCAGTGTGGGGTTGCCTCTCATGTGGCCCCCCACTGGGGACCTGGCCTGCAACCCAGGCATGTGCCCGGACTGGGAATCAAACTGGTGACCCTTTGGTTCGCAGCTGGTGCTCAATCCCACCCTCAATCCACTGAGCTATACCAGCCAGGGCTGAAGGTTCTGATTTTGCTACATCCTTGCTAACACTTGGTATTTTCCCTTTTTAAAAAAATAACCATCCTAATGGGTGTGAAATGGTATTACACTGTAGGTTTGAGTGGCATTTCCCTAGTGACTAATGGGGCTGAGCTAACCAATCAACATTTATCTGATTGTGTATTATGCACCGTTGATTGAACAGAGCATTTCGTTAATGAGGGTCAACTCCTGAAGGAAACTCTCTCACCATATGATCTCAGCTATAAAAGAGCAGAGATCATCCCAGCTCAGTGGGTGCCTTTGTAAAGGTGGAGGCAGGGAAACTAGAGTGGGTAAGCACCGTAGCCAACGGCAAAGCTAGGACAATAACTAGGGTCCCTTGACAATTGGCCTTGCAGCCTTCTACTGCACCACGCCACCCCACGTTGGGGGAAAGAATGACTCAAGGCCCCCGCCCTTTTGCCGTAGGAAATACCAGCTGCGGCGCATTGTGAACGTGGAAAAGCGCCAGGACCAGCTACGTGGGGGTCGCTACCTCCTGGAGCTTGAGCTGCTGGAGCAAGGCCAGCGCCTGGTGCGGCTCTCTGAGTACGTGTCTGCGCGAGGCTGGCAGGGCATCGATCCGGCCGGCGGGGAAGAGGCCGAGGCCCGGAACCTGCAGGGCCTGGTTTGGGGTCCACACAACCGCCGGAGACGTGTCTTGAGTGTCCAGGCCCCAGAGCCCAAGCTGTGCTGGCCCCAGGGCTTCTCCTGGAATCACCGAGCCATGGTCCACTTCATTGTGCCTGGTGAGCCTCTGGCTGAGCAGGGATCCTACGAGTAATCATGGGCACCCAGCTCTCTGCTCACCAACTCAGATCTCACAGAAACTTGTGAAAACAGCCGCTTTACAGTTGAGGAACTGGGGCTCACAAGAGAAAAGTCGCTAGTCTAAGTTTACATGGCTAGTTTACATGGAGCTGGGAACACACTGCCCTGAGGCCGTCACTCTTGCTGTGGTGCCAAGTTTCAGGGTTGGATGACAATCTGCTGGGGTTGTGCTGGGTTTCCAACCCGTCTGGGGAAATATGGCAGAGGGGTCTGAATAGAACGGGGTAGCTGCTTTTTATGATGAGAGACGGGACCACGTACCAGACTGGAGTATGACAGTGGGCAGGACAGGAAGTAAAGGATGATGGTAAGACGGATGGATTACAGGGCTTTAGTGTTAGAGCACGGGGTCACTACGAGAGAACCGTTGGCTGGTCCCAGTCCAAGGCCTTTTTGGGGTGTAGAGGCCCCATCGGGGGCGAGCTCACCTGTGCCTTCAGTCTTTGTGCTGCGTCGCCACCGGGTTCCCACAGCTGCCCTGCCCCGAGCAGAGGTCTGATGGGGCTGCGACTCAGGCAGCACCGGGAGTGACCACGCCCTTCTCTGTGTTGCCTCTGCTCCTTCTGCTCTGCTTGCCCTACTTGGCAGTGAAGAACCAGGCACGCTGGGTGCAGCAGTTCATCAGAGACATGGAAAAGCTGTTCCAGGTCACCGGTGACTCACACTTCAACATCATCATCACTGACTACAGCAGCGAGGACATGGATGTCGAGATGGCCCTGAAAAGGTCCAAGCTGCGGAGGTGAGGAGGTTTCCTGGCTGGAGCGCAACCGGACGCTCTCCTTCCCAAAGTCTTAGGACAGCTGAGCCCCGGGCAGAGCCAGGAGTCCCGTCCAGCTTTGCTGACTCCCAGTCTCTGCCCACAGTCCCATGCCAGGGACGCATCTCAGCACTCTGTGCCTGCTGACTTCCTTCAGGGGGCACCGCAGCCTCGCCCTGATGCTCAGCCCTTCTCCCCTCCCCTGCAGCTACCAGTACATGAAGCTAAGTGGAAACTTCGAGCGCTCCGCTGGACTTCAGGCTGGCATAGACCTAGTGAAGGTAAATGGGCTGGGGGCGCTTGAGGGATGTGACTAAGGATTGGGTAAGAGGTAGAGAGACATTTGGGATGTGTAGGGTGGCCAGCTCCTCAGGGAGGAAGGACTGAGGAGACAGGGGTCCTCTCTGTTGTGCTGTCAGGGTGGACGGAACAAATGACAAGGGAGCATTTGTCCGAGTCCTTGGAGTCCACACAGAGTCGGGGAGGGGTCAGAGTCACCTTCTCAGTGCGAGAACTGTGTTCTGATGCCCTGTGCCGTGGAAATCTGCCCAGTAGTTTGTTTGGTGGAAGTATCTCCGTCATGCAAACGGAAGGAGCCAGGGTACTGTGCAGAGAGTGGCTCGGCCTCCCAGCCCCGGTCGGAGGGTTGCCGATCCTCACTCGTGTGTCCCCAGGACCCGCACAGCATCATCTTCCTCTGTGACCTCCACATCCACTTCCCCGCTGGAGTCGTCGACACCATCCGGAAGCACTGTGTGGAGGGCAAGATGGCCTTCGCCCCCATGGTGATGCGGCTGCATTGCGGGGCCACCCCCCGGTGGCCTGAGGGTGAGCCGTGCGCGGAGCTGGGGAGGGTAGGAAAGCCCTGTCCGGCCTTGGCCCTTACCCCAGAGCTGGGAACAGTTCTGCCACAGCGGGGTCGCGCTCTGCGCCCCTGCTCACCTGGTCAGTGCAGAGAAGCGGCCCGGGGCAGTGCCGGCAGCGCAGCAGCGGCGTTGAATGTTGCCCACCCCATCTCCCTCTTCATTCTTTCATCGCACAGTTATTACGCATTTACTGTGTGCCAGACTCTGTGCCCTGTGAGGACGCAATGATGGAAAGACAGACCCCCTGTCCCCGAGAGGGGAATGGCCAAGGAGCGCGGCACTTGGCTATGTTCTAGTAGCTGCTGTCGTGAGATCCTACTGCAGGGCTATCTGCAGCCCTTGGTCACTGCTTGGTAGGGCTACTGCTTTCACTGGACCCTGGACCATAGCTCAAGGGACTACCCCCCAAAACAGCAAGGGACTTGCCCAGATGAGACAGTTTTCAGCTGCAGGCACCCCATTATTCGTCTTTCAGAAAAGGCTCTAGGGTTGCCACCTGGAGAACGTCTTTATTCCCTTCTCCTGGCCCCAGTTCACCTCACCTGGAGTGTCTCGTCCACAGGCTACTGGGAGGTGAATGGATTTGGGCTGCTTGGCATCTACAAGTCAGACCTGGCCAGGATCGGGGGCATGAACACCAAGGAGTTCCGAGACCGCTGGGGTGGGGAAGACTGGGAGCTGCTGGACAGGTGACTGGGAAAGGGGGGTGTCCGAGGGGTGTGCTGGAATTCTGTCCATCAGGTGCTCCGGGAGAGGGAGCAGGGGCGAGAGCATCCCAGACCCATGCTGCAGATTCCCTGAAAGCAGGTGAAGTCATTGGACTTGGAGGAAGCTCTCCCACTCACTGGGCTCCAGTTACTTCCCTCGCTGAGACTCAGTTTCTCTCCCTGTTAAAAGGGGAGGATACTGCCTCTGGCTTTGTCACCAGGCTGGTGTGGAAAGTGCTTGGTAAACTCAGGAGAAAAGTAAAATAGATCAGTACAGATGTAAGTGATCATGTTCTGAGCAGCAAGCAAGTGGCAGCGGGAGCACATGGCTTCACCCTGCAGGTGGCCTCTCTCCTCCCCTCTGCAGCTGCCTGGGGGAGGGGCTGAAGTTATGGCAAGGACAAGAGAGACAGGAAAAGGAGTCGGGAAAGACTTTGGAGCCAGCAAAGGAGGTCATGTGGACCATTAAAGAGCCACAAGCTACCCAGAGGTTCTGGTCCCTGGCAGCCTGGGGAGAAGGGAGTTTCAGGGAAGAGGAGCAGGCTAGGGCAGGGAGCTGGCTGGGCCAGGACCCCAGGTTGAAGGGGCCTGTGGAACTCGTGGGTGGTGAGGGCGTGGAGGCTGTGTTAGTATGAGATTCCTCTTTCAAGAAATTTGCTGCCAAGAGGAAGGGAGGGAAAGAGGATGGTACTTTGAGAGTTGAGCCTGAGGGGTAGGGGCAAAGGAGAGAGGACCGGCGGGAGTGGGGGTGGGGCGGGATCCAAGAAAGAAAGGGTAGAACTACTGGAACCGTGTCCAGGGGAAGTGGACAGGGCAAGGTCAGGAGCCACGGGGCAGTGGGAAAGATACACTTCTTCCTGAGAAACAGGACAAACGCAGCCGCCTGTCACCGGACCTGTGCCGGTGGGTGGTTCACACCCACGCCCTCATTTGTTCCTCCCCAAACTTCTGGGAGGGAGGTGTGATTATCTCCTCTCCAAATGACAAAAGTGAGTCTTGAGAAGTTAATAACTTGCCCCAAATCTCACAGCTAGTGTCAGAGGCTTAAAAACTGGATGTGTTATGTTTTCTCCCTAGAGGGAAGAAAGGAAAGGAAGACGATACTAAGAGAATTTAAGGTGCAAAGGAAGGAGGTCGAGGGAGCTTACATGAGATTAGCCAGATCCAAGTAGGTTCCCAAAGTGGACAGAAGCCAGGCCTGGTGTCACCTGCACCCACGGTCTTCCTGCCTCTACTGAGGCCCAGGGAGAAGGAAACTGCTTCAAATTCCAGTAACTTCCACCCTGCCCAAAGTACAGGCCTCTGTCGTATTTTGTGTTGTTGATCTAAGTGGGCTGTGCATGTGGAAAAGGGACAGGGAAGGGCTGGGGACCAGGTCTGCTTCAGCCCTCTGCCTCCGTCACACGCAGGCTGAGTGCCAGACCCTGCTGAGCACCTGCGCCCACCTCCACCACTGGAGGGTGGGTGACGTCTGCACTAGTCACCCACCCTCCAGTGTGTGCACGCCGTTATCACCCTCTTTCTAGAGATTAGCAGACGGAGGCTCTGAGAGGTGACACACGTAGCTTCCACAGTGTGGGGCTGGGGTTTAGGCCCAGGCTGTCTGGCTCCGAAGCCCACACTCTGCACGGCACCTTGCTCCCCTGCCCTGTGGGGGACGGGCAGGAAGACAGGGACAGGCTGTCAGAGATGTGGAGCCCGGTTGCCGCCCCCCCCCCCCCCCCCGGCCTGTCCCGTGCTCCTGCAGCTTACCCTGCCCCTCCCCTGCTCAGGATCCTCCAAGCAGGCCTGGAAGTGGAACGTCTCTCCCTCAGGAATTTCTTCCATCACTTCCATTCCAAGCGAGGCATGTGGAATCGCCGCCAGATGAAGATGCCGTGATCCTGAGGGGTGGCCCACCGGACCGACAACTTCCTGCCCCTTGACTTGCAGCTGCTCCCCCAGCAGCCTGCTGACTGCTGGGGAAGGCGAGGAGGGAGCAGACGCCGTGGCTGGGCCCAGAGAGGCCTCAGCACTAACACCCCCGCTCCACAGGAGCTGTCCCCTCACACGGAACAGCTGCCAAGGCCCCTCCTCCACCCTCTGGGCCCCCAGAGGAAGGACTTGGGGAAGGGGGACCAGGAGGAAGCTCGCTAGGCCACAGGTGCAACAGCCCCTGGGCGGGCTGTGCAGTGTGGTCCCGGGGGCCTGCCTGATGACACCGTCTGGATCCGCGAGGCGTGTGCCAGCCTCCCCCGGTGCTCCTCACCGGAGCAGTGACCAGGAACAGGAAGCTCTTTGGTTGGACATATTTTATTGTTTTTTTAAAATTTTTAAATCAGAAAAGAAAAACTGTAACTGTCTAGGACCAGCATGGACTGCGACGGGGGTGGTGGAGTGGTGCCTTTCGGGAGCGTCCCCACGTACATACCTCAGACGCACTCCTGTGTAGAGCTGTGCCCCTCAGTCCTGGACCCGGCAGCTGATTTATAACCAGAGGAGCTGGCCCCACGAGGAGCACTTCCTCTGCTCCACCCCAGGCTCATGCCTTCCAGGGACACGCACATCTCTCCCAGGTAGCTGCCAAACAGCTGGCCACCAACCAGGGCATTAACCTTACCCTCTGCGCGGCGCTGGCTTCAGACCCGTCAGAAGCCCAGAACTGGCATCGTCTTCCTGGTGCCACGGGGGTTGGGAGATGAGGAAGCGGTGGGCAGTGGGCTCATCTTGGTGTTGGGCACACAGGCCAAGCAGGAGGCGGAGGAGGCCGAGAGGAAGGGGATGTCGGTGTCAGTAAGGAAACCGTGATGAGACAAGAGGAGGGGCCGGGGCCCCGCAGGAAGGGATGAAAAGGGAAGTGGAAAGCTTGACCACTGAGCACAGCTCCCCCGGACTTGCCCTCCTGCAGGGAGCACCCCCTCTGTGGCCTCGAGTGGAAGAGGAGGAAGGGGTGTGGGTGAAACGGAACCATAAAACAGGGACCAGGGTAGGAAGCAGCAGGGTGACAGGTTCGGGGAGGCGAGGACATCACTCTGAGATCTCTTCCCCAAGTGGAAGGGAGCAGGGGCCGGAAGAACTGAAAAGTGAAGCTAGTTCAGGGAAAATAGCCCTTGGCCTGCATAGTCTAGGCCACCCTTTCTGTCCCCTGATGACCACGCGCTTATCTTGCACTAATGATCCCCAGGTGCCTTTGCGGCTGGGGATTTTTCTACTGCTGCTGCCTCTGCCGCTGCTGCTGAATTCACCAATGGTGCATTGGACACTGGATCCTGGACTCCAGTGGTTGTTTAGGGAGGCGAACACGGGGCCCCCTGCTGTGAGGAAGGGAGGCCAGTCAGCGGGTCCACACTCCATGCTGTGATGGTCCGAGGCACAGCGTTTGGAGGGCCCACCTGACGGGCTCTGTAGGCACCCAGAGCATGAACTTGGCATGGGGGAGAATGGAGCCTATTGAGGACCCTTGAGCTCAAAGAGAATCCTTGCCTCTGTCATAAGAAATCAGGAAAGACAAGGACTTTTCAGTGACTCAGTGGCTTATGGATGCCCACACCTACCCCCGGGGCTGTGGCTCTTTAGGGTCCCTGCTCCAGCTTACTTACTGCCTTTGGGAAAGGTCTGTGGGGAGTAGGTTAGAGTTGCAGTTGGCCAGCTGGGGTGCTAGGTTTCTTTCTGGGGCTACTCTTCATCGGTGGGTATTCACGGGGAGGCCCGAGCCCGCCCAAACAGCCCTCCTGCTTTACTTCTACTTCTCCGGATGGGCGAGAGGAGCCAGCCCAGCCTCCCCTGCCCTGCCCACCACCCCCGCTGCCCCGGCCAGTGCCTTGTGTTTGATGTTTGTTACCTCCACACCATCTGCCTTAAGGGGGAGGACCTGGCAAGGGCTCCTGCTCTGTAGGGACATGTCTAGGGTTGGGGAGGGACTGGGACGCTGGGAGGGAAAGCATTAAATACGGCATCTTCGTAGAAAACAGAATGGCCCTTGTTGTTTTCCTGTCGCCCATCATGGTGGGGGAGGGTTGGGTCGAGGGCCCCAGGATTCAAGTCTCTGTCCCTCGGCCATCAGGCCTCTCTCTGAAGGACATGCCGAGGACCTTCCACACCACCCTCCACCCTTTCCCGTTAGCCGGTGCCGGCCATGTGGCAGACAGCCCCGTTCCTGCACGAGGACCTCACCATCTGAGTGTTAGACAGGGCAGTTTCCATTTGGCAGATCAGTGGAGACTGGCAGTTTCAGTGGAGCAAGGCTGGTAGACACCCTGGCTGAGCACGGCTAGAAATGGGGCCAAAATGGTTTTGAACAGTGGAGAGGAGCTGAGGTGTGGCCTGTTCTACAAAAGCAGACAGCCTAAAACTCCTTTCTGCTTGAGCTGAGGATACCCTGTTGAGGCTTTACAGGTGCAGATTGACCTCCCTGGTTATATTTGGTGTAGGCATAAATCAAAATTTATTTCTATTCCTTAAACACGCGCCCCCAAAAAGGTGCTAATATGAAAGCTAGAATAGGTTTACAGTGGGTCTCAAAAGGAGTGTGCGTACGTGCATCATTCTAGAATTGACTAATCTGCCTTTGGTGCAGCAGACGGTAATTAGCTCAAGACGTGTGGCACATGGAAAGTTCACTCAGGGCCCAACTCAGAGGAGGGCGGGCGATTAAAAGCTTCCTCTCCATCTAGACTTGGAGTTTTCTCCTTCAAACCCTTTCCAGGACACAGACGGAGACGGCGGCTCAGACACAACTAAAGACATAAAAATTGACTTCAGTGGATTTGCAGAAACTTTTATAGATAGAAATCATCCCATCTTACAGGCCTGGGAGTGGATGGGGCGAAGGGAAGGAATGGAGTACTTGGAACCAGAGTCCCGAAGCTGGGGGGCCTGGGCCTGAGGTGGATGCTTCCGGGTCAGGCACTACAGCGGGGAGGGTTGGCACTGCCTTGGCTCTAGACCAAGATGCAGTTCACTTAGACCAGTATAATAGCCCCTCTTCGTTCAGGTGCTGTGGGTAGGAAGCAGGCATCGACACGGCCTTTTCAGGCACTCCTGGGAGCTGCGGAAAGTGCCCATCAGCCTGGCAGATCAGGGAGGAAGCAGCGGAAGCAGCGCCAGGCCCAGCACCTGTGGGGGACGCAGAGAAGAGGCGGTGAGGGCAGTGTGCTCAGACTCCATCGAGCCCTTGATTATTCCCCTGGCAGCCTTCGAGATGCACATGCCGACTCAGTAGATCTGGAGTGGGCCTGAGAGTCTGCACTTCCAGCAAGCTCCCAAGTGCTTTTGCTGCTGTTGGTTCATGGGCCACAAGAAGAAATCCCAACTCTCCATCTTGCCTCTTGCTGGAGGGGCAGAGCTAACCACTGACCGCGCTGCCCAACCCCCCCCCCCCCCGCCGGCCCCCAGGCTCAGGCTATGGAAACACCTGAGCCTAACCTGCAGGAGAAGCACTGTTAACAGCGCGCAGGGCCTTGCCGAGCCCCCATCCAGCTCTTCTCCAAGACTCCCTCCTTGCGCCAGATCTGCCCTTAGCCTTTTGCTTGGCAAGGATTTCTCTCTTACCCTAAACCCTCAGAGGTGAGAAAAAGAGCCTTTGGGCCCGAGGGCCTCCCGTTGTCCCCCACCTGGGTCCCAGCTGAGTTCAGAGAGGATCCCTTGAGCTCCTGGCAGCCAGGAACCCTGTCTTATGTGCCCCGAAGGCCGTAATGAAGATGTTGATGACAACAGTGATGAGGACCAAGGTGGTGGCAGCATTGTTGAGCTGGTTTAGTCGCCACTGCCTTTCTACCTCGTTGAGGTTCAGCCGTGCTATGGAGAAGTGGGAGTGAGAGGTAAAAGTCAGGGTGGGGGCCCCAGCCTGGAGCTTCCCTCACAACACCCACGAGAGTTCGGAAAAAGTCCAGCAACTCCAAGATCCATGTGACAGAAATCTAGAGAGGTGGTGTCGCTGCACTCGATGGCTCTTCCCTCCCTGACCAGAGTGAGGGCATCCATGTGGTGTTTCATAGATTGGGGTTTGGGGACTTGCAGTGGGTCTCCTAAGAGTGGGGATGGAACTCACACAGAGGGCAATGTGGAACTCTGCTACAAGTTAGTGGGGACTGTCGCTCAGCAGGTATTGTGGAGTGGCCACCATAGGGAACACCAAGAGGTAGAGCAGGGCGCTTGTCATCACTGTGTAGGTGGTACTTGGGCATTTGTAGGTGCAGAGGGCTGGCACCAGGTTAGTGCATGGCTGAGATGGCATGTGCAGGTGGTACAGGTAGACACCTGGGCTCATCTTCCCACTAGGGGGCACCGAGGCCAACTCCAGGCCTGGGCTCACCAATGACCACCAGGAGGATTCCAATGACGACCTGCAGGAGCAGAGAGATGCTGATGAGGGTGATGAGGGTAACATAGTATTGGGAGGATGGCCCCTGCTCCAGCACCGTCTTCAGCCGCATGGCATTTGACATGAAGAGAGCCACATCCAGCATGCTCTCTGCCATGCTCTTCTTGGTGGCATAATGGTTCAGGTCGATGGGCTGGCTCCTGCTGGGATTGGGGTTCCTGGGCTGTAAGGGAGAAAGCACAGGCTTACCAGGGAAGCTCCAGAGGGAAGCAGTTGAGGAACTGGAAAGAAGAGAGAGGTTTTAAAGCTCTCCTCTGACTGGCTGAGGGCAGTAACACCACTCTCAGTTTTATGGCCTGAAAGAACTCTGGAATAATGTCGTGTAATACATATTTCATCCCTAGTGGGTAGGGTCACCCTTTCCTTGCACCTTCACACTCCAGCTGAAGAAAGCTTACAATGTACGTCACTCATTTTCTGCTGTTTCGCAAGGGCCATGCCTCTTTTCTTCTCTCTTTTCTTCTGAAAGGAAAGCCTGTCAGAAGACAACAGCAGGAGGCTTGGGTGGAATAGGAAAGGCACCTCCGCGATGCAACCCTGAGGCAGGATGCACAGCTTAGCGAATGGGAATGGGTCACGAGCTGAGGAAACTCGGCTCCTGCTCAGCCCCTCAGCCCCCGGCCGCAGCCCTGCTCCCGCGCACCAGCCTCAGACACAGGCCCCGGTGCAAACACACGTCTGGGTGCATGTGTGTGTACGTAAAAAGCTCTCAATTTGTTTTTTTATTTTCTGGCTAGAATTTATTGGCATAATTTACATTTGCTTTGATTTGATTTTGAAATATAAAACAGAGCAAGAAGAAGTCACTAAGAAGTCACTAACTCCAGAAGAGGGATTCACAATGCAGGGCACGTGGGTTGGACCTCTGGGGTGAGCCAAGTTCCCACCAGGTGTTGCAGGCAATCTGTAGCCACTCAAGAGAACTCGGGTACATTTTTGGGAGATTAGTACAGAAGTGGTGCTTGGGATGGTTGGCCGGGGAGGGTCCAGAGACAAGAGACCTGTTGAAAGGTAAGGTTCAGGGTCAGGGTGACACAGAACCAAACCAGAGTGCTGGAAGGGAAAGGGAGGAAGGACCTTGGGAGATGTTCCAGCCTGTGGGAGGGAAGCCACCTGAACAGATGCCCACAACAGGGTGTCTGTCGGGCAGCGAATGGGTGGGTCTCACAGGGCTCTGGATGCTCCTCGATGCTGGGCTCGTTCAGGGCCAGCTGGCCGGGGTGCCAAGGCCAATAGCCCACAAAGACCCCAAGGCTACAGCCTGTGTCCCTTGCCCGTTTGGCAATGGTTTATCCTGGGTTCCAAGGACATACTAAGCGACAGTTTATGGAGTGGCCCCAGGTTTCTCCACAATTCAAAGTGCTTCTGCCTAGGAGCTGGGCTTCCCCAGCCGGCTGTGCCCACTCCTCTCCCCGTTCTACCCTCCAGTTTGCCCTCCAAGATTTGCACTTTTTTTTTTGCCAAACCCAACTCTCAGTTCAAAATCAGATAAGTTGTGAAATTACTATGAAAGCTTCAAGGAACAAAATCTCTTTTCTGAAAATTTGTGTTAACAGTGGACATAACCTTACACCCATTAGTGTGTGAGGTGGTAGGCACTTGGGGACACAGAGATGTCCCCAAGCCTCAACAAAAAATACTGCTATTTGTAAGTTTTATTGGAACTTTTAGAGTTCTATTGTTAAATTGATCTTAGAGCCTCATCCTTTCCTCTCTAATTTAGGGACTGCTTTCATTTTAATTTGCACCAGCTGATGATTGCTTCACGACTTATCCATAACTTGTTGGTGGAAGTCTCTGCAGAGCGCCCCTCCCCCCCACACCCCGCTCCCAACCTCCCAGTCTCCTGAAGGCTCCAATTCTCCAGAGTGTCCACATGGTGGCGCAAGGCATTCAAAGAAGTGACAGGCACCTGGGCTGTCCTGGAGTGGCAGGATGTTTCTCCCCTGAAGAATGCACGGACAGGCCAGGCTTGGTGTGAAACCTGGACCCCCTGGGGGCCCAGGAGAGGGAGCCTGGTTCACAAGTCTGGAAAGGCCAACCTAAATGGAAGGTCCAGGATGAACCAGTGCTGAGACTGGGCCAGGACTGCGTGGGGAATCCGCACAAACTGCCGCAAGTGGGATTGTGGTTAGAAGGGACCTGATTATGAGACCCTGGAAGAAGTTGCTTTGAAAGAGAGGGAAACAGTTTTCTTAATCCTTCTAGGCAAGTTTAGGTGCAGCCCTGCCCTGAGGCAGAGGCCTTGCTGAAATGACCTTAGGATCCTCCCTTATAGCTTGAGGACTCGATGGGATGAACCCCCAAATCTCATAGGATGCCACCCCTCTTACCCAACTACCCAGAGACTAGGAGCAACCCAACAGGAGTCTGGAGAGGACAGTGGAGGTGGCAGGTAGGGTGATGGGCAGGGCAGCCTTCTCTGGTGCCTCTAGGAACTGGCCCTTTAAGGCTGGGCCCAGATGGCTGGGAACAAAGACCCGGGAATGTGGGCTGGGCCGGCTTGCCGAGCCACCCAGTGTGAGTCACTTGCATTTCACCGGACTTGGAATCCCTGCCTCGCCTGCTCCCTCCCACAGCCCCAGCCCCCTCCCAGGGCTGAGGGCAGCTCTGGAGGTGCCCAAGGCCCACCTGAAGCAGCCTGCAGGGCCACTCTGCCAGACCTCCCCTCCCCTCAAACCCACCTGCCCTGCCCTAGTTCCTGGCCCTTTTCCTCTGGTTCCTCCAAGTAGGGACTGGAGGGAGGAGGACTCTCTGCTTCTCGGCCCAGCTCTGCCTCTGGGCTTTGCACTTTGGGCCTCAGTTTCCACATCTACAAAATAGGAGAATCTCATCTCTGGACGGTTGGAGGCTATAGACTGAATGAGACTTTGTTCCTCCCTAGAAGGGAAAACAGCTCTTCTCCTGTTTTTCCCAGTCTGAGGCCTGTCTCTCAATGACCCTCTGTCTCTCTGGCATTCCACCGGCCCTTCTTGATCCTACCCACCCCACCCCCCCGCCCCCCACTTTTACTGCAGGACAGCAGGAGGCGGCGCCAATGACTCCAGAGTTCCAATTGCAGACACCCCTGTGAAAGCCAGCCTCTTCAAATCCTGCCAATCAATGAATCACACCTGAACAACATCGGGGATTTTGGTTGATACGAGGTTGGAGCAGGGGCTGGTGTGGGGGAGATGGAGAAGATCGGGGGTTCCCTCGTGGAGCACATGGAGGTTCTGGGCAACGCGAGGACTTGGGTCTGGTGATTGGGATGGTGTGACGCCAGGTTAGGGAAATGACAGACACTCTGCAACGGTTCCCCAGTGTTACTCCCAGGCACTTGCCGGTGCTGCCATTTCCCTCCCTTTTCCTCGCCCTCTGCTCAGGTTCCAGCTCAGACTTCCCTGGGGAAGGCGCTCCCACCAAGTCCCAGCTCCCCAGGCTGGGGTGGATTCTAGCTCTTGAGTCAAGGATCGCTCCATTGTTCTCCCAGACAGTTCTTTATCCCTTAATCCTTGTTGGCCTATACTATCTTTGTTTCTTTACAAAACTTGTTGGATAGGAAAGGAATGCCTCTTTTGACAAAGTAAACACATTTTTACATTGTTTATTGACATTATGGTCAACGGGGACCACAAGCTCCAAGATATCACTTGGCGTTTCTTGGAAACAAGATCTCAAAGGCCCCTGGAAACCACTGCTTGCAGTGTTTAGGCCCCGGAGCCGTGACCGCAGTGAGTGAGTGAGTGCCCTGTGGGGAAGGAGCTGTGGGGAAGCAGGGGTCTGTGGCAGCACAGAAGGCGCCCTGGACCCCAGTTTGAATCCTGGCTCTGCTACAGGCGAGACGCGGGAGCAGCCTGTCCTGCTGCTGCAGTCCTTTTCTTATCTGTGAGTCGGGGGGTTGGAATAAGTAATCTCTTGGGTTTCTTCTAACAAAGGGTGCTATAGGGGAGGGGAAGCTCCCTGCTCTGAGTGGAGAATTATCAGGGGCCAACAATATTTTCCTGAGAGAGGCAAAGGTCAGACAGCTGTAAAGCCAGGCCCAGGGGCAGGTCTAGTGAGTCACTCTGTCCCAGAGCATTGGTAACCCTCCGATGAGTCATTCTTGTCAGCCCTGAGAAAAGCCACATGGCAGTTGCTTTTTCCAACTCAGGACTACAGACACAATAAGCTCAGAGGGGCAGTGGCCTGTGGTCCCTTCTGTTGGTCTCAACATGACTGACCATCCAGCAAAGCCAGGTCTCACCTGAAAAGGAGATGGCAACGAGCCAGGCCTTTGGGAGGCTGGTTCCCGTAAAAGGAAGGGCAGATCCCTGCCCAGGACGAGTGCGATGCCAAGTTGCTTTTCATTAGGTGCCTGAGATCCCTAATCCTCTGTCAGAATGAATTTTGAGAGGGTACCTGGGTCTGTCGTGCTGGGTACATATACAGGAGGTTCTTAGTACACTGGGAATGAGAGCAGTTCCCACTTACAGAGTCCGTACCACGTGCCTGGCACGGGGTCAGACTCGGGACACGCGCCATCTTATCCAGCCCTCACACGGCCCTGTGAAGTTGGTGAGGACGCGGCGATCATAGTTGCAGTGGCCCGGAGAGCCTGCATAACTGGCCCGAGTTCACACAGCGCCGTTCTTTCCCCATGTCCTGTGTGCCAGAGCCGGTCATTTTAACCCTGCTCTGCTACTGCCCAGAAATGGAAGACATGCTCCCTGGCTCCAAGGACTTTAGGATCTGAAGATGAAAGAAGACAGTTAAATAGTCCCATAAGGGTACATACGTACACCTGGTAGGAGGAGGTACAGAACCTTTACCTGAGTGGCACTTGCATTAGGCTTTTCTGAATTTACAGGGGGTGGGGGTGGGGGTGGGAAGGGCTGTGTCCTTGAGCCCCTGCACCGCTGCGGCGGCAGAAAGGGCACTGTTACCCAGTCAGAAGGCTTGGGTTCAAACTGCTGGCAGGTAACTTGGGAGTACAGACTTTTATCTGTACCCTTTGAACTTTGAACCATGTGAATATTTGAACTATGTAAAAAGAATGCAAATTTAAAACAAAAACAAATAGCAACCCCAAAAGGCCAATGGTTAAAATAAATAGGTTAAAATAAAGCAGAAGTTATAAGTTCATCTTACCCAGGCCTTTGTTTTTCTGTCTGTGAAATGGAAACCGTGCCTGCCCTGTTTAGCACAGAGTGCTGTTAAAGAGATCAGTGAGATAATGTGGTTGAGTGTGCTTTGAAAACTGAAGAATTAAAACAAATATGAGATGAGAGAAAAATCTCTCCCACTCGGGGTCACACGCCCACCTGTGGGCCTAGAGGCATTTTAAACACTATGTTCTGATTCGGGGCCTATCCCAGCCCAGATTTTGAAGGTGCCTTTTGTCTTCTCAGCAGCCCCGTGGGTTTTGAAATGCCTCTTCTCTACCCATCAGGCATCCTCTCTTCTCGCCCTGATGAGTCTTGCCTTCAAGCTGCGCCAGACTTACGTACGTCTCAGGAGAAGTCTTCAGACAAGCCCACCGACCCTGGGTCTCCACGCTCCCTGCTGTGACTGGCAGGGAACTGGCCTCCACCCACCTTTCTGGCCTGGTACCTGTTCCTCTGGTGGAGGACGGGGCAGAGAGCTAACCCTCCTCCAGGCTTTGCCTCTGCCGGGCTCCCTGATGCTCAGTGGTACTGGGCCACACCAGATGACTCACCGTTCCCTGCACACACCCCACCCTTTGCTGCAGCACTTAAGCCCTCTCTTCCCCATGCTACCCCGCTTCCAAGGAAGCCTCCCCTCCCTTCGAGACCCTGTTCACCATTCCATTCCACGCAGGCCCTGTGCAAAGGCTGTCCTGTGTGGTGCTGGCCTGGGCTTTCCTGAGGTCTCTCTGGATGGCCAATCACTACCTACTTTACTGTGGGGGCTCCATCTTCCTATTCCCAGGCCCCCACAGTGCCTAGCTCAGTGACTTGCCTCATTAAATATATGATAAATGATTGACTTCTTTATTTATTTGAAAGAGTTACTTCAAAGAGATTTTTCAAAAAGGGCAAAAGAGAGGGTCTTTAAAGGCCCTGGCCAGGTCGCTCAGGCGGTTAGAACATCGTCCATATGCGTCCCCTGTCAGGGCACACGTGAAAACCAACCAGCGAGTGCACAGATAAGTGGAACAACAAACCGATGTTTCTCTCTCTCCCGTTTCTTTCTAAAATCAGTTTTTAAAAAAGGGTCTCTAAGGGTGGGATTTCAGCACAAGGGCTGCTGCGCGAGGGGAGGTGTGTTTGGACAGTGAATCTTTGCCTCAAGGCCCCTTCTCCCCTACCATCCTGCCTCAGGGAGTGAATGACTCAGGATGGAAGCTGTGGCTGGTCTTCAGGCCAAACCCTGCAAAGGCCTAGACCCTGGAGGCCTCTGTGTGGGTCAAGTGCTCTGACTGCAGCCTCCCAGTGCCGAGAGCAGTGGATCTCGCCCTTAAAAATCAACAGTCTCTAATCCACCTAGGGTGGGGTGTCTTTTGCATGCTATTCCGGTAATAACACCCAACTGGTCCAGAAATCTCCTCGGAGCCTTGGGCAGTGTTGCTGCAAGGCGCCAGCCCTTACCCCAGGCTGCAAACCCAGGCTTCACAGCCGGCAGCACTCACAGGGCACTTGGGAGCAGCCGCCCCCACCCCTACCCCCGCCCTCGCTAAGAAAGTCTGCAGTGCCTCTGTAGTCCACCAGGGGGCCCCTGGAAACAGCTCCTTAAGCCCTGGGTGAGCTCAGCCTGTCAGGAACCAGGAACCCAAGCGCTTGCATTCCTTTAAGAATCCAAGAGCTCGTCAGGGTTTCTCTCTAACAAAAGGGGACTACATACAAAAGGAGACACCATGTGCAGGAGGGACGGGACGGCGTAGGGGTTGGGATAGGAACTCGTGGGGCTGCTTGCTCTTCCTGAGGAAGCATTTCCCACCTCCCCTGGACGAGGTCGCCGTGTCAGTGGCTTTCAGGAACACTGATTTGTTAGGGTCCAAAGTTAATTGTGGATTTGTTACATAGAAATTTCCAAAGAATGTTTCTGCTCTCTCCCAATACACACCTTAAACAAGAGTACTTCCTGAATCAGCCCCTTGCTCCTGGGTGCTTTTGCATCAGGCTCGGTTCTGGGGCTCTCAGCAGCATCCCCAGGCCCACTCAGTCCATCTCTGCACATTGTAATCTAACTCATCTTTCAAGGGCCAACAAACTGAGCTAAAATTTAAACAACAGAACCTAAGTAATGATAATGCTGTATGCCAGGCACACCCCCATGAAGTGGGTAGAAATAGTCCCATTTTACAAGTGAAGACATTGAGCTTCAAGGAGATTACCCTCCCAAAGTCACCAGATATTAAGGAATGGTCCCAGTGTCAAAATCCTAAACTATATTCTTTCTTTTTGTATACCAATAGTTCTTAAATTATGGTGCTGAAGCAGCAGCAGCAGCAGCATCACTGGGAATTTATTAGAAATGCAAATTCTCAAGTTCCATCTCAGACCTACAGAGTCAGAAACTCAGGTGGAACCTGGCCAACTGTGTTTTAACAAGCTCTCCGGGTGGTTCTGAGGCAGACTCCAGTTTGAGGGCCGTTGGCCTGCCCCACTCTGCCAAACTGAAGTGGTTGGCAGTGCTTTCTCCCTTACGAGCTCAGTGCTAGCCACATTCATATGGATTTTGTCACTGAATTCTTTTAACAACACCTATTTTCCAGATGAGAAAATCGAGGCTCAGGACAATTCAGTAATTTTGCCCGGGATCAGCCAGCTGTTAAGGATTAGAGTTTAGATTTGAACCCAGGCCGGCTCAGAGCTGCATGCCCCGCCACCCCGCCACTCTGCCACCCAGTCCCTGGAAGCATAGGCTGTGTAAACTCAAAAGGAGACACCAGTCTAAAGTGTGTCTAGATAATCTCTCTAGAACTTTCCACTGAACAGCGTTCAGGTATTTTGTGCCAGCAGCCAGCCTGCTCCAGCAGCTCATCTCCCCAGTGCCTGTTGCTGCCCAGCTGCAGGCCATGGGCCTGTCTGCAACAGTCTAATACATTTATCCTAGATCCTCTGCATGTCTCCCCTAAGAAGTTTTTACCAAGTCTTTCTTGGTTTTGTAGAACCTTAGATTTTGTGGTGGAACCTAAATTCAGATAGGAGGCCTAAACACAGGTAAGTAAAAATGACGTTCAGAGCAAGTAATTATAAAGCAAAATATCAGGTTCTCGCTCTCTCTCTCTTCCCCTCTCTCTAAAAGCAATGAAAAAATGTCCTCAAGTGAGGATTAAAAAAAATTAAAAAAAAAAAGCAAAATATCAACATTCTACATGACGGTGGGTGTGAGTTTCGTTTGTCCTCACTGATTATATGTTTCCAAAAGGCAACAACTTTTTCCCTGGGAATTTCATACAGTTAGAGTAAGAAGCAATGAGAACTCTGCCTACAATCTCTGGCTACAGTCCAGGTGAGGAGACCTGATGAAATAGGTCATATCTGACACCGAGACGGGAAAACGGGAAAGTGGTGGTAAATTTCCTACCCCACCCAGCCCTGCGAGAGCCTGCCAAGATTCCATCTCAGTTCAGCACAACAAACATGTTTTCAGTTCCTATCGTGTGCTAGGCATCTAGGATGCAACAAAGATCCCCACCTTCCCCATATCCCTGTTTTCCTCATCCCCTGAAAATGACCAGGCTTAGCAGAAAACAAAGTGTATAATGGGGGAAGCCAGGAGATGACAGGGCCCTTTCAATTCCACCCCAGCTGATAAACTTCACAGGAACGAGGGCTTTATCTGTCCTGTTCACTGCTATATCCCAGAGCTGGCACCTAGCCTGGCGTGCTGAGTGAATGAATGATGCATTTGTCATCCTCTGTATTTATTCAGAAGGGGCTTAAGAGGCAGGGCCACGGTGACCTGTGCACCATGGCCCTCTTATATGGAGCCCACTGGGCGATCCAGGAAACGGCAACATGGTCACGCGGACTCCCGAGGGCTCTCAGCTCTTCAGCACAGCGTTAGTGTGTGTGTCCACCGTCCTCGTGGTTGGCAGTTTCTGGGCCCTGGCATAGACGAGACAGGCTACAGATGTGGAAGAGAAGCTGCTGTACTCATTGGAAGAAGCCCAGCTCCAGCTCCAGGGGCAGTGAAATCAAGAGCGTCCCTGTATCCAAGCCAGGGGTCCGCTAGCTCTGTGGCAGATATCCCTGGCTGGATTTAGCCAATCTAAAGAGGCCTGTACTCGGAAGCAGTTTGCCAGGATTGCCCAGCCGCCCAACCCCAGGAGGCCCCTGCTCTCTCATCCTGGCCCAGCAGATCCCACCTGGGTTCTCGCACCTTCTCCCCTTCCATTCCTCATGACTTAAAAGCAGCTGTGAAGTGCAAAATTCCATGTTCTCCCAGCCCCAACTCCTGCACTCTGAGCAGCAGCTCTAATGCCATGGGCCAGGGTCTGGGGCAGATGAAGACTGAGTGGATGCTTGGAGTCAAGCAGTCTGAACCGAGTCTGGCTGCCCCTTCTTTTCTCGGTGCCTCCGGCAGGTCAGTCAGCCTCGGTGCTTCTCAGCCTCCTCTTTTGTAAAATGAGAGGATACCACTCCTCCCCACTCACTGTGAGAGGCCTGATTATGGTCTAGTCTATACACAAAGGGATGCCAAACTCTCCACACTTCCAGACAGCCCACACTCCAAATTCTTCCAAATTTGCAGCCTGTCTTTTAACACCTGCATTTGTTCAGGATTTACCATGTGCTGGCACAAGGGGAACTATAGGTTCAGAGAGATTAAGTAATTTGCCTGAGGTCACACAGCTACAGATAGGAGACTCAAGGTTAGAGCCCAGATCTGAGGCCAAAGTACAAACTCTTTATTTTTTTTATTTTTAGAGAGGGGAAGGGAGGGAGAAAGAGAGGGAGAGAAACATCCATGTGTGGTTGCCTGTCACAGGCCCCCCACTGGGGACCCGGCCCACAACCCTGTGCCCTGACTGGGAATCGAACCCGTGACTTTTTGGTTTGCAGGCAGGCACTCAATCCACTGAGCCACACCAGCCAGGGCCAGAGTACAAATTCTTAACCATGGTGCTATTTTGCAAGTCCCACTTTAGCTCTTGCTCTTTACCATCTTCCTGGAAGGCCAGAGCCCTAAGGGAATCTTTCCTCTCACCTAACACAATATCTGACGGGTACTGTGTGCTCAGGAAAATGGGGAGGAGGAAAGAAAGGGAGGCAGACAGGTCCTGCCCTCAGCCACTGGCTCCCAAACCAGCTCGGATGCACCTTTCCTGCCTCCCGGGTGATGCCCCAGGGCAACAGAGCACTTGTTGGTCACTGCTGGGTCCTTACTCCCTTTCTAAAAATACTGAGAGCATGAGCCCTCCAAGGCCACCAAGCAGATACCCAGCTGCTCTCTGGGGTCAGTCCTGTACAGCCTGATCCTGCCACTTGGCACCTGCTCGCTCTGGGCCCCCTGCCTGACAGCTGACCCCTGCTGTCCCTGTGACTATTTACTGTGAGGCAGAGTCCAGTTCTGCAGAGGTGGGAACTCTTAAGTAGCCAGGCCCAGCGCAGCCCAACCTCACCCATGGTGCATGGTGGGGCAGTTTAGGGATCTTTCTTCCTAAGCCCAATCAGAGCAAATACTTTTTTGCCTGGCTTCATTCCCACAACCATAAAATGGAGTCATCCAGCTCTCTGGCCCCTGTTGGAGTTTGGGCAGCAGCCTGGTTCAGGGATATAACACTCAGTTCCAGCCATGCCCCCAACAGCCGTGTGACCTGGGACCTCTGTTAGCCACCTAGTCAAATGGGAATAATAAAATTACAAAAATAGCAATAGTATTAGCCTACTTTTAAAGATAGATATTTAGCCCTGGTTGGTATGGCTCAGTGCATTTAGTGCTGGCCTGTGAACCAAGGGGTCGTCAGTTCGATTACCAGTCAGGGCACATGCCTAGGTTGTGGGCCAGGTCCCCAGTGGGGACCGTGTGAGAGGCAACCACACACTGATGTTTCTCTTGCTCTCTTTCTCTCTCCCCTTCTCTCTATAAATAAAATCTTAAAAAAAGATATATGTTTATATACATAGATAAATTTGATAAGATATGGACTAAAGTATTCAGTCATCTCTAGGTACTAGAATCTAAAATATTCTTTTCCTTTTTGCTTTATCTGTTTTTTTAAACTTTTCCTCAATGATCATGAGCAGTAAAAGAAGAGATGTTTAAACAACAACCACATTATTGGTATTTAAGAGTTTGTATGGAGTTACAGGATAGTTTGAGGATAATGTTTATGAAAGTGGCTTGCAAACTTTAAAGTGCTATGCAAATATCAGGGATTCTTAATGATCTCCACTCGTGCGCCCCAACCAGGGCATTTTGGAACCACAGGAATGGGTAGCAACAGTCTCCTTCTAGCTCCACACCAGGAAGCCCTGTGGGTCAGAAGCACCAGTCTGAACCTCAGCAGTTCTGTCCTCACTGTGTGGGAGTGGAGAGCATGAGCGTCCATGTGATGCACTGGCTGAAGCAAGGGCACGGCCACATGATGTGACAACCTGGCCTGCTCTGTGAGTCAGCAGCGATGACCAAATACCCGCTGTGTGCGGGGCCTGCGCTCTGTGCTGAGAAGATAGCTCTGTTTGCTTTCCAGTCAGTCAACAAACATTGAATGAGCGTCTATCTATTTTAGGCAAGTCAGAACACAGAGGGCATGGCAGAGAGGTGATAATTTAGATGGGGAGGTTGTGATGAACTGTAGGAAGGGACAGGTGTCACGTGAGACACACAAATGAAGTGGGAAAGCAGGACATCCACCTGGGAAGCTCAGTGGAGGCCTCAGGGCGTCAATGCCGTATCAGCTTGATCTTGAAGGACAAGAAGCCTTCTTCAGAATGTTCTTCCTCTGGTAATCAGAGTCCCTGCCTTGGGAACCACCACCCTAATGGGATAGGCTGGGAAACACACTAGTAAAAGGTTGCCAAATGGCCCTGGCTGGTGTGGCTCAGTGGATTGAGCACTGGCCTGCGAAACAAAGGGTCACTGGTTTGTTCCCAGTCCAGGCACATGCCTGGGTTGCGGGCCAGGTCCCTGGTGGGGGATACATGAGAGGCAACCACACATTGATGTTTCTTTCCATCTCTTTCTTCCTCCCTTCCCCTCTCTAAAAATAAATAAGTAAAACCTTAAAAAAAAAAAAAGGTTTCCAAGTCGGTATTAACGTAAGCCACGGTAATTTGCAGGGCCCAGGAATATGTGGGCTCCCAAGTTCAAAGTTAATGACAATTTCAAGATGGCTGCATCAGAGCATTAAACGAAGTAGGGACCCTTCTCAGTGCTGAGCCCTTCTGACCAGGTCCTGTGAAGCCAGCCCAGACAGGCTACCAAGTAAGTACAGGAGAAAACTATTACAATTTCTTGTTGTCAAGAGGACCACAGTGAAGAGGATTCTTCTTCACACATGAAAAACGTAGCCCTGGGATTCACGCATGTGAGCAAAGCCTCTGCATGTAAGATGGCCCAAGTTGGCATATGTGAATTCATGTTTGTGGAAAAAGAATTTCCTGAAAGGGAATTTGGCTAACATATTTCTTAAAAATTTACTGCCTTGCTGGATCTTTCCCACCTGGATCAAAGACTTATGCTAATACATGTCCGGGACCAAATATTTATAGATAAACACCAGACCCTTGCCCTTACATTTACATATCTCCCGTTCGATGTACCACCCCCGGTCCTGTCTACCACCGGACCTGAATATACAATCTATGCATAAGTAAATGAAGACCAATCTGATGCTCTGTGCCCCAAATCTTCAATAAAAACCCCTGGACCCAAGGCTCAGGGCTCTCTCCCAGATGATGAGGGAGAAGTCACATGGTCCTGGATCCCTTTTCCTGCGTATTTTTGAGTGAGAATTATTTATAAACGCATTCGGTCACGGTCACCACGGATTCTGCATAGTCATGAATCCGCAACATCACAGGCCTTGGGAAATCCAGTGACTACTCCACTTTTTGCTTCTTGGGTCAAGGTTGGCCTCCAGAAGGTGGATAAGCTAGCCAGATTCTGTACTTCACTATTCTCTTTGGTGGACGTTGGAGTGAGCCTCTTAAATAAAGGTGCCAAAACACCAGAGAGTTTCCCAAGGACCAGGATGGGGTACCAGCAAAGTACACAAGCGCAGGTGCTTTCAGTGGTGGGAACGGAGGGAAACGCTTCTCACTGGGAAGTGCTGGCTCTGCTTAAAGACCTTCAGCTTCAAACTGTGCACACTTCTGTCTGCCAGCAGGGCATCTGTTTCTGTCCTGTGGCCAACCCTCTCATTTTACTAATGGGAAACTGAGAACCAGAGAGGGCTAGGGACCTGCCTGAGGTCACACAACTAGACTGTGCTGAAACCAGAACGCAAGTTTCCGTGACTTCTGTCAAGTGACTTTCCCTAACAGCCAGGTGCCTTTTCGGTGCCCGTTGCACTGGACTGTTAGACCCACCAGGGTGCAGGGCTGTCCTCTGCAGTGGTCTTCAGACCTCCAGGACCCGCTTGCTTGAGAACCACCACTGCCCACTGGAGGATGCCATTCCCTGGACCCTAGTGGTGTGCAGAGGAGTGGAGTACCCTTTCCACCTCTAAACCTTTAACCCTTACTGGTGAGCAGACTGTAGACTTGCCAGGGAAGAGAGGGTCCGTGCCAACATCTGAAACAAGGCCAAAGGGACACAGTAGGTGCCAGGGGGCAATTTCTAATCCTGCTACTAAAAACCTGTCAGGGCAGGAGGCTCAGCACTTCCTGTGGAAGAGCATCTTTGTCAGGGTTAAACAGTATTGAAGTAGAGTCCTGACCTGAGCCAACAAAAAGACGAGGGAGAGTCAAGACTCAAGACGGAGGATGCAGGGCGGGTCTGCGAACCCGGAGGTCAGGCTCCAACAGGAAGCTGTATGCTCCGCAGGAAGCGGGCTCAGGATGAGCCGGGAATGAGTTCAGGCTGAACCCACAGGGAAGCCCCTAGGCAGGAACCACTTCAGTTACCAGTTAGCCCAGAAAAGTGCCATGGGGGTGTTAAATCTGTCAGTTGTACAAGACTGTTTGCATGTGTGTGATCATGTAGAATTTCCACAGAGCCCTAAGGATATCAGCTGAAGCTGCACACTCATACATAAGGATGAGCAAAGTAAACCCCAGGAATGAAGTCACTTTCTTCAAGTGATCTGACTCGCTAAGTTCTAGAGCTGAGAGAAGTCTTAGTCTGATGCTGTCACCTGGCTTCTAACTACTCTTCATCTCCCCACCTCCTTCCAACTCTTCGGCCTGTCCTCTCTGCCCCTGTGCCTTCCTGCAGGAGTAGGGAGAGGGCCTGACGCACTGTAGGGAGGTACATATTTGTGGAGCAGTGACTGAACACCCTGTCCCCACTGTTTCGAATGTCCTCTATGTCCCTCCTGGCCATTCGCTCTTCCTCCCATCAAGGCTGTTATTTTCACGAGGCCTTGAGTAATGCCTTCCGTCGGACGGCCAGTCTGTTGTCTCATTGGACTGTGAACCCCTTCAGCGCAGGCAACTCAGCGCGAGGCTGCCACGTGCTGACAATAGAAGGGGTTCAGTGTATGAGGGGAGGGGACAGCCTGCCCAGACCCACTCTTTAGACGTGAACCTATGGCCAGTACAGTCCATTTTCCAAACCAGTGCGCCACAAAGGCAACCTTACCTAGTGCTCGGAAATGATGTAAACACAGAGGTTCCCCCTTTTTAAAAAGTCCTGGTGTGTGAACAGATAAATTAATTTACAGGACAGCAAAACAGGAGCTGGAGGGAGAAAGTGGATTCCCCACAGACTCCTTTAAACAGCGCCCATGGTGAGTATTTTCCTAATTTGAGAAGGAGGAAAACCTTTATAAGCACGAACTGAAGTCCAGAAGCCATAAAGGACCAATAAACTTGACTGTATGAGAATTAAAAATGTTTAAATGCGTAGTGATAATAGCTATGATGAATACTTTATATACATTAACTCATTTCATTCTCATAATAGTCCATGAGTTAAGTGCTATTCATATTCTTCAGTTTATAGGTGGGGAACCAGAGGTTAAGTGCCTAAACCAGGGGTGACGGACTCATGTTCACCGGGGGCCATGTCAGCCTCGCGGTTTTCTTCAAAGGGCCGAATGTAATTTTAGGACTGTATAAATGTAACTACTCCTTAACTAGGGCCAAGGAGCTCTACATTTGGCCCTTTAAAGGCAACTGCGAGGCTGACATGGCCCCCGGTGAAAATGAGTTTGACACCCCCGGACTAAACCATGGTCATTCAACCGGTGATTTAGAGACAAAACCAAGATTATCAATTAGTTTGCCTGCAGACTCTGTGCTCCAGCTGCTCCCTGCACTGCTATGTACCACACAATGGCAGAAGACAAAAACAAACGAGGAAAAAACTGCGACAGGTAGGACAAAGGACTGACTTCCCTGATACACATTGAGGTCTTTAAAGTGAACCTAATAGAAAAACAGGGCATATGAACAAACCACTGAAGAAGCATCACAAATGGCTATAGTGCTTATGTTTCCTATTAGATCGGCAAAGATTTGATTGACTGACAATACTCAGTGTTAGTGAAGATGTACATAAGTGAGCATTTTCACACCCTCGGTGGGAATGTAAGTGTGAATTACTACCAAATGTATCCAAATTAATATGCTATTTTTTGAAGGACAATATGGCAGTTATCAAGTAAAATTTAAAATATTCTTTTAAAATTTTTTTTTAATTTTAATTTTTATTTATTTATTTACTTTTATTTTTATTTTTTTTAAGATTTTATTTATTTATTTTTCAGAGCAAGGGGAAGGGAGGGAGACAGAGAGGAAGAGAAATAGCAATGTATGGTTGCCTCTCACATGGTCCTCACTGGGGACCTGGCCCGCAACCCAGGCATGTGCCCTGACTGGGAATCGAACTGGGACCCCCTGGTTCCCAGCCCGTGCTCAATCCACTGAGCTACACCAGCCAGGGAAAATTTAAAATATTCTTAATAATTCATCTAATAGGTCCACTTCTGGGAGTTTTCCTCACTGAAAATGCTCATCAAAGTACATTTCCTCCACACAATGAAATACTACATATGTCTTTAAAAAGAATGAGGTAGATCCCTGTACATAAACATGGGAAGATATATGAAATGTATTCAGTGGGTAAAATTCATTATGAATATGATATGATCCTATATTGGTAAAAACTAATCAAAATATTAAGAGTATTTTATATTACTATGCATTAGTATAAGCATAGGAAAAATATGGAAGGAATTTATATCACAATGAGGAATTTTTCTAAGTTATATATTTTCCCATTTTGAATTTCTGACAACACATCATTCTTTTATAATACAGAAAAACGTAATACAATTAAATACATGAGAAATAAAGAACAAATATCTCCCCTGTTAATTCATTTATTCTGCAAGCATTTCCTGGGTATCCCTACTGAGTCCTAGGCACTGATGCCAGATGTTGGGGGTGCAAAGACTGATAAACACAGCTCCTGCCCTCAAGGAGCTTCTCTAACGGGGGAGACAGAAGGGAAAGCTAGTGGGAGCCATCGGCCTTGAAAGATGAGCAGACCAGGTGTCGGCAGTCTCAGCAGTGGGTTCCAAGCTCAAGACTGAAGCAGTCCCTGGATAGGGAGGGAAGGCAGAAGGCTGACGGGTGTGGGCTGGTGGGGCAGACTAGTAGGTCTGATAGTGTACCTAGACTTTGTCATGAGAGCAGTGGGGAGCAGGAAAAGGGTTTTCCTCAGTGACTGACATCCTTACTGCAGCATTTTAGAGGATGACTACTGAGGCAGCACAAAAGATGGGTTGGACTGTATAAATGTCGGGAGTCGGGAGTCCCAGGGTGACCCAATGGGTCTGACACACAACAGGGATGGTGCGTATGGCAGTGGGACCACCCGAAGACAGGTTGAGGAAGTAGAACCTTCAGGATTTGTTGAATGGTTGGAGGTTGAGGGTCTGGGAAAGGGAGGGGCAAAGGATGACACCCCGTGTTTGGGGCTGGGTGGCAACCCCTATGCACTCATAGCCTGGAATCTCGCCCTCAGAGTTGCAGCCCAGCAAGATTTAGTGGATGAACCACTTTCCAGGAATGCAGCTCCTGTGTAAAGAGAAGGGTACCTTTAGCAATCTTCTCATGCACCTATTTGCCTGGTGCCACTTACAATAGTCTTCTGGGACCACTGCTCCAGGGCTTTTGGAAGCACGTCAGAGGCAAAAGTCGTCTCTGATGGATGCTCACTGCTGAGCATAACCTGGGACAAGATCACTTCCAAGCAGGTGGCAAGCAATGCATTATGATCAAGATTACAGGAAGATGGGAGAGGAAAAAAGATTATAGTGGGTGATGCCTCTTTTCAAAACGGTGTGGGGATCTCCATGTTCTCTGACTCCAGCCTCCGGATGTCAGAGTCATTACGGCCCCTCACCTTCCCACGGTTTTTGTGAAACTACTGTGAAGAGGGTTTTAGGTCCTTAGGCTGCTGGAGCCCAGCCCTTGGCAAGGTTCAAATGCACTGCCTGCAGCATCGGTCCTCACCTCCTGCCCGCTGACAGCACTCTGCTGGGCAAAAATAGCCCTGCTGCCCTTACAGTGCCCAGCCCCACACATGTCAACAACCTGGGCTTGCCAGCTCTCTGACACAGGTCCTTCCTTTCTCTCAGTCATCACCACTAGGACTCCCCTGCTCAAGACTGAATATCTGCTCCCTTGGTCAGAGTGCTGGGGGCGATTCTGATCACAGAAGCCTCAGTAGGGCAGTACTGTCGGAACTCCAGAGAGCTGGTCTTAAAACCAGAGGCCTCTTGAGGACTTCCGCCAAGATAGCGGCGTAGGTGGACGCACTGCACCGCTGTTCACAACCAAAGAGTTTAAACAACGAACTCAATAGCGAAAAATAAACAACCAGAATGGACAGAATCGAACTAAAGGGAAGTCCGACACCCAGGAAGTTGGGGAGGACGGACAACCAGGCTGGTAAGCAGGGCAGAACCGAGCGGAGGAGCGGAGTGAGAGGCAGTTTGCCCGGAGGGACTCACCCTGCGAGCACCTAACCAAAGCACGACCCTGAGCAACGGGTGAACCTTGCAGGCCAGCAGCATAACCGGAGAGGCCAGTGGGAACCAGCAGGGCCGAGACTGGCGGAAAAGGCAGTGGGGAACTGGGGAGCAGAGGGTGATAGGGAGCAGCGGTGAATGGCAGACGCCATTGCTCCCTCCCAGGCCCAGCCCCCAGAGGAAACAAAAAAGCGACCCAGGTTGCCAGGCACCGACAAACACCTAAGACTCTGACAGGTGTGCTCAGATAAAAAAGAATGAAAATGGCCAAAATGAAAGATCAGAACAAATTACAACTAACGGATGAAGAGATAGCCAAATTAACAGATGCCCAGTTTAAAACATTGGTAATCAGGATGCTCACAAAAGTGGAAGAAAAGTGGATGCAAATAATTGAACAAATGAAGAATACAATAAAGATAATGGAGGAAGATTTACAGGGAACCAATAGGGAAAAAAAGGAAGCTGGGACTCAAACCAATGGGGTGGACCAGAAGGAAGAAACAAGAATTCAAAAAAATGAGGAGGGACTCAGGAACCTCAGAGACATTTGTAAATGACCCAACATCCGGATCATAGGGCTGCCAGAAGGACAAGAGGAACATCAAGAAATTGAATGTATTTTTGAACAGATAATGAACGAGAACTTCCCAAATATGGCAAAGGAAATAGGCTTCCTGGAGGTCCAAGAAGCTCAGAGAACCCCAAAGAAGTGGGACCCAAAGAGGAACACACCCAGGCACATCATAATTACATTACCCAAGATCAAAAATAAGGAAAGAATCTTACAAGCAGCAAGAGAAAAGGAGACAGTTACCTACAAAGGAATTCCCATAAGACTGTCAGCAGGTTTCTCTAAGGAGACCTTCCAAGCAAGAAGGGGCTGGAGAGAAATATTTCAAATCATGAAAAGAAAGGACCTACAACCAAGAATAATCTATCCAGCAAAACTGTCATTTAGAATGGAAGGGCAGATAAAGTGCTTCTCAGATAAGGTCAAGTTAAAGGAGTACATCATCACGCAGCCTTTACTATATGAAATGTTAAGGGGTTTTATATAAGGACTTATGAGAGAAGGCACCGAGGCCAGATCAGCTACCAGGGAACTCAGATCAGCCACAACCAAGACGCTTGTGAGGTAAGCAAGCAAAATACAACCAGAGAAACAAATTGTAACCAGAGACAATGAAATTTAGAACAATCTGGCAGTAACCAGAGGGGAGGGGGAAGGGGATAATGGGGACAAGGGTATTCAGGAACTGCTATAAAGGACACATGGACAGAACCAAAGGGGAGGGTGGAAGCAAGGGAGGGAGGTGGGTTTGCCTGGGGTTGGGGGTGGGGGATAAATGCAGACAACTGTAAGTGAACAACAATAAAATAAAATAAAAAAACAAAACAAAACACCAGAGGCCTCTTGACTGAGCCTTGAGTCTGCTGCAGGGATGGGATCTGCTGTGGACTGATGTCACTGAGAGCAGTGGGGGGTCACCAGGCTAGCTTCTTTCCCCAGGTCCCTTGGTGTGGCTCATCTCATCTTGTAGCTGGGCTGGGGGTGCTGCCAAGCTTTGTGGGAGTGCCTCTGAAAGTTTTGTGCTGAGGTATTTTTCAGGGATGAGGGGCAGAGTCTAGGCCTCATTTCCACAGGAATGCCTTCTGAAAGAGTGAATTGTTGAGTAGGCAGGTGTAGCATGGTGAAATAACTTGTCATTTTGAGAAAAAAGATCCCCTGTTTTTACCAAGTCGTCTCCTTATCTCTCCTGGTGTGCTCACTCCTCCAACTGTTCCTGAGACCTAAAGGCCAGGCTGTAGCCAAACACATATCTTGTTTGCATTCCTGGTGAACTTTCCATTAATCTATAACCTACAAAAATATGGATTGAAGTCAGAGTAGGGTCAAATTTGGCTTTTCTACTTGCTAGCTGGGGACCTTGGACGAGCTGAGTTCTCTGAGTGTCTTTGAGCTCCAGGTGGTAACAGATGATAGTCCCTACCTCACCGGCTTCTGTGAGGCTGAAAAGAGACAGTACATGCAAAACAGCACAGTGCCTACTAAAAACACGAGGGGGATACTACCATTGCTGCAGGTATTCAGAACTGAATTTTTTTTAGATTTTATTTCTTTATTTTTAGAGAGAAGGGAAGGGAGGGAGAAAGAGAGAGAGAAGTATCGATGAGTTACCCCTTGCATGGGCCTGAATGTGACTGAACCTTCAACCCAGGTATGTGCCCTGACTGGTAATTGAACTGGCGACCTTTAGCTTTGTGGGACAACACCCAACCAACTGATCCACACTGGTCAGGGCTCAGACCTGAATTTTTAATGCCTTTTCTTTAATTTAAAAAAAATGTAATGCCTTTCCCTCCATTTTGTTATTTTGTTACTCTTTTAAAAAATATTTTAATTTATTTTTAGAGAGCAAGGAAGAAAGGGAGAGAGAGAGGAAGAGAAACACCGATATGAGCTGACCACAAATCGAAGTAGTGAGGTTTTGGTTCGCCGGCACACAACCAACTGAGTCACACTTGTCAGGGCATATTTTGTTAATCATTCAAGTTTATTTTGATAGTTTGTGTTCCTTCTTCATCCTCTCAATCTTCTACTTTCTTTCTTTTTTTTTTTTAAGATTTTATTTATTTATTTTAGAGAGAGGGGAAGGGAGGGAGACAGAGAGGGAGAGAGAAACAGCAATGTATGGTTGCCTCTCACACGGCCCTCACTGGGGACCTGGCCTGCAATCCAGGCACGTGCCCTGACGGGGAATCGAACCGGGACCCTCTGGTTCCCAGCCCGTGTTCAATCCACTGAGCTACGCCAGCCAGGTCTCTACTTTATTTCTTTAAGCATATTTATAATTCTAAGTTTTTAAAATTTAGTGTGTATTTTATACTGCAGCATATCTCAATTCATATACTAATATATAATCTTTTCAAAGGTTAAAGAGAAATTTAGTTCTGCCTATACAATAAAGTTGTACTTAAAGAAAAAATAATTTACCTGCTTCCATATTTAAATTTAAATTAATTAAAATTAAATCCAACTGCCCTTTGATTGGTAAATGCATAAATAAAATGTGATGCATTCATACAATGGAATACTATTCAACAATGAAAAGGAATGAAGTACTGGGGCAATTCTAAATATTATAATTCATAAGCCTAAATAAGTATACATTATGTTTCTGTACCCTATGAAATTCTTTTTTTTTAACCACAGTACAATAAAACTACAAATGAAAGCTAAAGTGACCACAATGCAAGAAAACTGAATACTGAAGTAAGTTTCTAGAAACTTGAAAGTTTAAAAATGTTTTTAATATACTTTCATATTCCAAAGAATAAATTAAAAGTTCAATTACACCATAATCAAGACTCCTAGCATAGATACAGACAACAGTATGGTGATTTCTAGAGGGAAAGGGGTGTGAAGGAGGTAGGAGAGGGCTTAGGAGGGACAGATGGTGATGAAAGGAGCTTGACTTGGGTGGTAAACACACAGTACAATATACATGTGATGCATTATAGAATTTTTCACCTGAAACCTATATCATTTTATTAACCAATGTCACCCCAATAAATTCAATAAAAAGACTACTGACTATAGACATATAAATCAAAGGAAAAGAATTGAAAGCTCAGAAAGAAATGCTCATATTTATGTTCAATTGACTTTTAACAAGGGTATCAAGACAATTCAATAAAGAATAATCTCTTCAACAAACGACACAGAGACAATGCAAAGGCTGGAGTTTGATCCTGATCTCACACTGTATCCAAAAATTAACTCAGAACGGGTCATAGACCTAAATTAAAGAACTACACCTATAAAACACTTAGAAGAAACTATAGAAGTAAATCTTTGTGACCTTGGATTATGCCATGATTTTTTTAGTTATGCCACCCAAAAACATAAGCACTAAAAGGAAAAAAGAGCCCTGGCTGGTGTGGCTCAGTGGATTGAGTGCTGACATGAGAATCAAAGGGCAGCCAGTTCAATTCCCAGTCAGCGAACATGCTTGGGTTGCGGGCCAGGTCCCCAGTAGAGAGTGTGTAAGAGGCAACCACACATTGATGTTTCTCTCCCTCTCTTTCTCCTTCTTGTTCTCTCTCTAAAAAATAAATAAAATATTAAAAAAAAATTGAATTTCCAGCCAAGATGGAGGAATGGGTAGAAACACTTTGTTTCCTCACAAAACCAAAAGAAGGACAACGACCAATTTAAAAACAAAAAACAACCAGAAGTGCCAGAAACTATATGGAATGCCAACAACCAGGAGTTAAAGAAGAAACATTTATCCAGACTCGTAGGAGGGGCAGAAATGGGAAGCCGGGGCAGAAAGGGAGGATGCAGGAGAAGGTGGCAACTGGTCCTCAGCTGGAGGACCAGTCAACGAGGCAGTGGCTGGCGAAGTGGACAGTCCCAAATTTGACTGCAGATAAGGCAGGAGGAGCAACTGGGGAGTGAGACAAACCATGCAACCCAGGGTTCCAGTGCAGGGAAATAAAGCTTCAAAACCTCTGTCTGTAAATACCTATGGGGGATGCAGCAGTGGGAGAAATTCTCAGTCTCACAGGAGTCTGTTGGAGAAAGATCCACAGGGTCCTAGAACATATACATCCTACCCACCCAGGAATCAGGACCTAAAAGGTCACAATCCACTTTAGGGAAGCAAGGGAAGTGTTGGAAAATGGGGCGAGAGCCAAGCAAGCTAGCAAGTAGCACTGTTCCCTCTAACCCCTCCCCCACATACTGTGCCACAACACAGCTAGGTGGGTTGCCCTGTGCTGAGCAATACCTAAGGCTCCACCCCTAACAACATAACAGGAGCACAGAGAAAAAGAAATATGGCCCAAATGAAAGAACAGATCAAAACTCCAGAAAAAAGCATGGCTGATGTAGCTCAGTGGATTGAGCGTGGGCTACGAACCAAAGGGTCGCGGATTCAATTCCCAGTCAGGGCACAAGCCTGGTTTGTGGGCCAGGTCCCCAGTGGGATCCACGAGAGAGGCAATCACACATTGATGCTTCTCTCGCTCTCTTTCTCTCCCTTTCCCTCTCTCTAAAAATAAATAAATAAAATCTTAAAAAAAACAAACAAACTCCAGAAAAAGAACAAAGTGACAAGAAAATAGGCAACCTATCTGATGCAGAGTTCAAAACACTGGTAATCAGGATGCTCACAGAAATGATTGACTACAAATGCAAAATGAAAGAAGAAATTAAGGCTATACGAAGTGAAATAAAGAAAAATCTACAGGGAACAAACAATGATGGGAAGGAAAACCAGGAGTCAAATCACTGACTTGGAACAAAAAGAAGAAATAAACATCCAACTGGAACAGGATGAAGAACCAAGAATTCAAAAAAAATGAGGAGAGACTGAGGAACCTCTGGGACAACTTTAAACATTCCAACATCCAAATCATAGGGGTGCCAGAAGAAGAGGAAGACCAAGAAATTGAAAACTTATTTGATCTGGCAAAGGAACTAGACATGCAAGTCCAGGACTCTCAGAGACTCTCAAAGAAGTTTGATCCAAGGAAGAACACACCAAGACACATCATAATTAAATTACCCTAGATTAAAGATTAAGGAGAGAATCTTAAAAGGAGCAAGAAAAAAGGAGAGAGTTACCTACAAAGTAGTTCCCATAAGATTATCAGCTGATTTCTCAAAAGAAACCTTACAGGCAAGAAAGGGCTGGAAATAGAATTTGAAGTCAGAAGGGCAAGGACCTACATTCAAGATTACTCTATCCAGCAAAGGTATCATTTAGAATGGAAGGGCAGATAAAGTGTTTCACAGATAAGGTCAAGTTAAAGGAGTTCATCATGATCAAGCCCTTATTATATGAAATGTTAAAGGGATTTATCCAAGAAAAAGATAAGCTATGAACAATAAAATGACAACAAACTCATAACTATCAACACCTGAACCTAAAAAACAAAAACTAAGCAAACAGCTAGAACAGGAACAGAATCACAAAAATGAAGATCACATGGAGGATTATCAGTGGGGTGGGGGAGGGGGAGAATGAGGCAAAAAGGTACAGGGAATAAGAAATATAATTAGCAGGCACAAAATAGACAGGAGGAGGTTAAGAATAGTATAGGAAACGGAGTAGCCAAAGAACATATATTTACAACCCATGGACATGAACTAAGTGGGCATGGAATGCTGGAGGATTTGGAGGGTGCATGGTGGAAAGGCATAAAGGGGAGAAAAGATTGGGACAACTGTAATAGTATAGTCAACAGAATATACTTTAAAAAAACTTTTAAAAATAAATTGAAACCACTAAAATTAAAAACGTTTGTGTTTCAAATGATACCATCAAGAAAGTGAAAAGAAAACTTAGAGAATGGGAGAAAATATTTTCAAATCATGTATCTGATAAGGGATTAATGTCCAGAATATATAAAGAAATCTTACAGATCAAAAAATAAAAAGACAAGCAACTCAATTAAAATGGCCATTGTCTATAAAAGCTCCATGAACATCCAATAAGCACATAAGAGAATAGTCAACATAATTAGTCATCATAAGTTGTCATTATAAATTATGACATACCACTTCACATGTACTAGAATGACTACAATAAAAATGACTGAAACACCAAATGTTGATGAGGATGTGAAGAATGTGAAACTGTCATTGCTGATGGCAAGGTAAAATGGTGCAGCCGCTTTGGAAAACAGGTTGGCAATACTTCAAAAGGTTAACTTTTAAAAAGAATTACCATATGACCCAGCGATTCTACTCTTAGCTATTTACCCAAGAGAAATGAAAACATATGTCTGCATGAAAACTTGTGCAGCATTTATAGCAGCCTTTTATCCATAGTAAAATAAACCCAAATGCCCATCAGCTAAAGAATCGATAAATCATATGTGTTCTATCCATACAGTGGAATGTTATTCTGCTAAAAGGGAATGGAGCACTTATATACGCTCTAACATGATGACCCTGGAGAAGATTATGCTAAGTGAAAGAAATCAGACACAAAAGACAACATATTATACAATTCCACTTACATGAAATGTCTAGAATTGATAAACTGATAAGAGATAGAAAGTAGAGGAGTGATTGACAGGGACTAGGAGGAGGGAAGAATGGGAAGTAACTGATAACAAGCGTAACAAAAATGTTTTAAAATTAGAATATGGTAGTGGTTGCACAACTGTATAAACATACTAAAGTGCATTGAAATTAAACAGATAAACTTGTTGGTATATAAATTTTATTCCCCATTAAAACTGCTTTAAAAATAATTATTTAGTTAATTATGAGAATCAGAGCATATAATGGGATGTGGTCAAAGATGTTAAAAGTAAATGCTGAGCCCTGGCTGGTATAGCTCAGTGGACTGAGCGCGGGCTGTGAACCAAATGGTCGCTGGTTGGATTCTCAGTCAGGGCACATGCCCGGGTTGCAGGCCAGGTCCCCAGTGAGGGCCATGTGAGAGGCAACCACACGTTGATGTTTCTCTCCCTCTCTTTCTCCCTTCCTTCCCTCTCTCTAAAAATAAATAAATAAATAAATAAATAAATAAATAAATAAATAAATATAATATTAAAAAAATAGTAAATGATGCCAGTATAAAAAATAATGAAAATAAACAGATGAAATTCATCTTAGAAAAGTTATGAAAAAAACAATAATACACACCTGAATAAAATTAAGATGATTCTTAAAAATTAGTGAGTTACAAAGCAGAATAAATGGAGACAACTGTACCTGAACAACAATAAAAGATAATAAAAACAAAACAAAGGAGAATATCAATAAATTTAGTAAATAAACCTCTGGGATTGACTTTTTTCCCTGAAAAAAGGTACAATAAACTATTCCCTGTAAATGCAATCAAGAAAAAAACAAAAGAAAATATGAATAAACAAAAATAAAACTGGTAAATATGTTATAACTATAGTAAAAGTTTTTTAATGGAAAAATATTAGAAATCTGAATATCTTAAATATATCACCTCTTCTCAAATTAATTCATTGGGTTTATTGCTAAACTGTCTTGATGGAAAAAATTTATTGTTTTTCAAAAAAAAGATTTTACTTATTTATTTTTAGAGAGGGGAAGGGAGAGAAAAGAGAGGGAGAGAAACATCAATGTGCAGTTGCCTCTTGCACGTCTCCTACTGGCCCACAACCCTGGCATGTGCCCTAGACTGGGAATTGAACCAGTGACCCTTTGATTCCCAGGCCGGCACTCACTCCACTGAGCCACACCAGCAAGGGCCAAAAATTCTGTTTATTTGGCAAAAATGTTAAAGCAAAATTGCTAAGAAAATCTTAGAAAAAATAAAGAGGAAAGATTTGCCCTACAAAAATAACATCTATTAAATAAATAGGTCAGCCCAGGCCAGTGTGGCTCAGCTGTAGTGTTGTCATGTACCCAAAAGGTTGTGGGTTCAATTCCCAGTCAGTGCACATATCAAGGTTGTGTGTTCCATCCCCAGGTCAGATGTGTACAGGAGGCAGCCAATCAATGCTTCCCTCTTGCATCGATGTTTTTCTCTCTCCCTTCTCCTCTCTTTCCCTCTAAAATCAATGAAAAAATGTCCTTAGGTGAGGATACTAAATAAACAAATAAATGAACAGATCAGTTGACTTTGAAACAAATCTTGGTATAAATAAGAATCTAATGAATGTTAAGTAAGTATTACAAATTTTTCAGACAAAGGGATCCATTATTCATCAAATAAATTTCAAATAGCTTAAATAGTTAAAGGTAAAAAAGAAACAATAAAACTAGAAGACAAGATAGTGACCTTATAATGGGGAAAGATTTTCCAAACATTAAAAAGTGGCAAGAGAGGATGCTGAACTCATTTATTCCCTGCCCCCAAAATCAAGTGTACACCTATATTTTGGGCAATTTCTCCTGAGAGATAACCAAGAGCCAGTTGAATATCTTCTGCACAACAAATAAGAGAAAGAGACTGAACAGAGAAGTTTGGGGAACTGTGAGAACTCTCTGGGAGCTGAGGAAGCTACCCAGGACTGGAGGAGCCAGTGAGTGCCATTGTTCACACTCTCCCTGGACTTGCTTGGATAGTAGGTGGGCACTGTATCTGGGTTCTCTGGCTGCCCTGCAGGGAGGGATACTGTAGTGAGTTCCCAGCCACCCCTATCAAAGCTAGATACAGCAGGAATAGGAATGCACCACAGCATATATAAATGGGGCCCCTCCACCTAGAAAGTGATTCAATGGGTGCAGCAGGACTCAGCTTAGTGCATTAACTGGGCTACATGTGCGCCCCAGGGCTGCCCCTCCCCGCCCCCCTCCAGAGAGAATGAAGAGCCAGCAAAATGCTGTGGTACCTGCATGCAAAGCTGCCACTCCAGAGGAACTGTGGAGAGAGTGGGGTGCTCCTGCACACACACGTGTGCCTGCATGCAAAGCTGTGCTGCCCAGATAGGGAGCCCAGCTAGCAAGGAGTGGTAGTGCATACATGCAGAGTCGTCCACTGAAAAAATATAGAAATAGTGGGGCACTGCAATGCTTTAACTCAGAGTAGCCCCTTCCAAACCTGGTTTGGGCAACAGACGATTACAGCAAGAGAAGCTGCGTGCACACTGGGCAGGCCAGCCTACACTAGGCAGCCTTGGTTGGAGCAGAAGGGCAAGGAAGCACTCACACACCAGACTGCCTCACTCAGAAGCCACTCTTAGCCAGGCAGCACAACAGGAACCCCATGTGGCCTCTCTGACCACAAATGGCCTGCAAAACCAACCAGCACACAGTCTACCCAGAGGCCACATTTTCAAGATTGGGATAGACAGCTATTTCATATAAGTTATAGGAACAAACACAGAAAATCAAACAAAACAGGGAGACAGAAGAATATACCCCAAATGAAGGAACAAGAGAAAACCCCAGGGAAAACCCTTAATAAATGGAGATAAGTAATTTGACTGATAAAGAATTCAAAGAAATGGTCATAAGTATGCTAAATACACTTGACAGTAGAATAGAGGAACTCAGAGAGCACTTCAACAAAGAGAATACAATAATTGAAAAAAAGAATACATTAGAAAACAATCAAACAGCAGATTAGTTAATATAGAAGAACAAATTAGCAATCTGGAAAACAGAATAGTGAAAATTACCCAATCAGAACAGCAAAATGGAAAAAAAATTTTTTTAAATTAAGATAGTAGAAGAGGCCTCTGTAAAAACATTAAGTGCTCTAACATCTGCATTCTGGGGATTCCAAAGGGAGAGGAGAGAGAGAGAGGAATGAGCAGAAAGTATATTTGAAGAAATGATGGCTGAAAACTGGAGAAGGAAACAGACATTCATCTCCATCTCCAGGAAGCACAGAAAGTTCCAAACAAGATAAGCCCAAGAGGTCCACAAGAAGAGATACTGCAATTAAAATGGCAAAAGCTAAGGATAAAGAGATAAGCTTGAAGGCAGCAAGAAGAAAACAACAGCTCACGTACAAGGGGAAACTCACAAGGCTATCAGCTAATTTTTCATCAGCAACTTTACAGACCAGAAGGGAATGGCAGGAAAATTTGAAGTGCTGACAGAAAGAAATCTAAAACTTAAAATACTGTAGCTGGCAAGGTTATCATTCAGAATTGAAGAAGAGGTAAAGAGTTTCCCAGACAAGCAAAAACAAAAGTAATTCACCACCACTAAAGCAACTTTACAGAGAATGTTAAAGGGTCTTCTTTATGCAGAAAAGGCATAACCAGAAATAAGAAATACAAGGAAGAAAAAAAATCTCACTGGTAAAGGCAAATATATACTAAATACATTGAATCAACCTCTTAAAGAGCTAATAAGAAGGTTAAAGAACAAAAATAGAAAAATTAGCTATAACTACCATAGATAGTCAGGGGATATGCAATTCAAAAAAAATATAAAATATGACATCAAAGACATAAAGCATGGAAGGGGGAGTAAAACTGTAGTGCTTTTAGAATGCCTTTGAACATACTGTATTTTGTGGTGTATAATGCACATTTTTTTGCCCAAATTTTTGAGGAAAAAATAAAGGTGTGCATTATGCATGGGCATAATGATTACATATCATGGGTATGATAATGGGCATGATAACACCAAGTATAATGTGCACAAAACCTTGTGTGTGCATTATACACAGCAAAATATGATAAATGCCAAGCTAAAAGAGACTGCTGTAGATATAGATGAATATATACGTGGAACCCCTGATACCACCAACCAAAAACCTACCAATCAAAACACTAAAGAAAACCAGCAAATCAAAAGATAAGAGTTCAAGATGAAAGAAAAGAAAAAAATCAATTAACAAAATGGCAATAAGAACATCTGTCAATAATCCCTTTACATGTAAATGGACTAAATGCTTCCCTCGAAAAGCACAGTGTGGCTAAATGGATAAAAGTGAAAGACCAATATGTATGCCGCATACAAGAGACTCACTTTAGCTCAAAAGACACGCACAGACTGAAAGTGAAGCAATGGAAGAAATATTCCATGCAAATAGAAACAAAAAGAAAGCTGGGGTAAAAATACTTATATCAGACAAAATAGACTTTAAAACAAAAAATGTAAAAAAAAAAAGACAAAGACTACTATTACATACTGATGAAGGGGTCAATCCAAGAAGAGGATCCAACAATTGTAAATATCTACATGGCCAGCATAAGAGTGCCCAAGCATATGAGGTAAATATCAATGAACATAAAAGCAGAAGTTAAGAGTAATACAGAAATAGTGGGGACTTAAATACCCCACTTACCTCAATGAATAAATCATCCAGGTAGAAAATTGATAAGGAAATAATGGCCTTAAATGCCACATTAGACCAAATTGAATAGACATTTATAGAATTTTCATCCCCAAACTGCAGATTACACATTTTTCTCAAGTGCACGTGGAACAGTTTACCAGTTAGACTACACATTAGGTGACAAAACAAGCCTCAATAAATTCAAGAAGATTCAAATTATATCAAGCATATTTTCTGAGCACAATGTCATGAAACTAGAAATCAACTGTAGGAAGAAAAGTAGAAAACACAGAAATATGCTTGCACATGCCTGGGTTATGGGCCAGGTCCCCAGTAGGGGCCACACGAGAGGCAACCACACATTGATGTTTCTCTCCCTCTTTCTCCTTCCCTTCCCCTCTCTCTAAAAATAAATAAAATCTTTAAAAAATTTTTTTTAAAAAGAGGGTGAGTGCCAGAACCTAAGTTTACCAGATGAACATCTCCACAACTCCACCTGGTGCCCTCCTGCTGTTTATCTGCTCAGAGTGAGAAGACTGGCAGTAGATTCCAGAGAGAACATGAGCTTGTCTGTGTTTCAAGACTGGACTGTGCCAAGGGGAGGGTATGAATGGTATGGACCCAGCCACAGGCCACCTTCAAAGAAGGAGATCACTCATGACTCTGTTACAGAAACAAACCCCTCCTTCCCCGGGTCTTTTTTATTATAGTTCATCTTTGCCCGCCATCGGTAAGAACTGTGACTCTCAATGCCAGACTTTGGTAAAAAGGAAAGGAACTATTTATTCAAAAGTTGTACAAGTTTAGAGTAATGGCGAATGTCGCCATTAAATCCCAAAGTCCCTCTAAAACACCCATAAACATGCACATAGTTCTGCCTCCCCTTGCCAAACCAGGCCGGTCAGAGATACCATATTTCAGGAAAAGAAATAGAAATCCATAGCTCGACCAGACTCCCGTTCTTAATCCAAAACCTCACCCTCATGGCAGGCCGGTGGGAATCCTTCTGCATTCTTTCAAACTGCTGAGCGTGAGAGCTCCACATGGCTGCTACATCTTCCTTTCCTGCTTCCTAAACCGTGCCCACTATCCGTTCCCAAAAACTGCGTGGTTAAGTCCCAGCATGGCTGCCACACCTGGGTTTAAATCTCCCTTCACCATAACCCCATTTCCAGCTCCTCCCACAATTGGCTACACCTGCTAGCCCTCCCATATTCTCTGCCTTTCTTGGCTGCCCTAGTTAGTCCGGGCAGGTGTGGAGTGAACAATCTCTAAGCTCTCGTGCAGGCACTGTAACCGGGAGCTGTCTCCCAGCTACTTCACGGGTCAAAATCATGCATTCCTTCCTGGCTCCAAGCAGGCTAGGAGGCTAGTCTGCTGTTACTGATATGCAAAATAACTCTCAATCCCTGTGTTGCTGCCTTTCCCAGCCCCCAAGCTAGGCTTGGGTGAGGGCCCTGGGGTGTCTCTGCCTATACCCCATTAAGCCTATATCCCATTACAACTCAGCCTAGGTTTGTGAGAAATAAGGAAAAAGAAGGGAGAAATTTAAAACATGGTCATCGATTTAATCTGTATCTAATTAGAGTCATTCCAGAAACTCCTAATTTATATGAAACTGTTAATAGCACATTATCTCTGGACAATAGAATTAAGTGAAACTTTGAATCTTTTTTAATATATATTTCTACAATACTTGAATTTTTGACAAAAATGTATTACTTTTATGAGCAGAAAAAGAGAAAAATATTACAACAAATAGATGAAATAAAATTTAAAAAGTATTTCCTTCCCAGTTAATTTGTCAAAAGCCTTAAAAATATGCTTACTGTTAGAGGTAGTAATTCCATTTTAGAAATTTATCTATGGAAAATAATCACAAATGTGTGAAGAGATTTAGCTTTAAGAATGTTCATGATGGGCCATGGCACGTGTAGCTCAGTAATTTGAGCGTGGGCTGGGGATCAAAGGGTCGCCAGTTCAACTCCCAGTCAGGGTACATGCTTGGGTTGCGGGCCAGGTCCCCAGTAATGGGCACGTGAGAGGTAACTGCACATTGATGTTTCTCTCCCTCTCTTTCTCCCTCCTTTCCCTTCTCTAAAAATAAATAAATAAAATCTTTTAAAAAAAAGAATGTTTATGATGGTACTATTTATAACAGTGCAAATGGGACACAGCTAACAATAGGGAACTGGTTAAATAATTGTGGTACAATCATGCTATGGGATATTAGTATTTAAATGCTAATTATTTTAAATTGTTGTGATAGAAGATTTATATCATAAGTTATGTTCAAATAATTTCATTAGGATATGAAGTAGGACACAAAATGTGTGTACTTTATGATAATATGTACATAGAACAAAAGACTGGGAGCATATACATCAAAATGTTAACTGTCATTTGAGTGGTCATATTATAGATTATTTTTATCCTGTGTTGTTTTTCTGAAATTTTTGAAGGTTTATAATAAACTTCTATAACTTTGTAGTCATATTGTAAAAGCCTTGTAAGACTAAAAAAAATATTCTACTCACTGAGAGATGAGAACAAAGCTAAATCATAGAAATTTTAGGGGCCAGGAATCACAGCCCCAAAGCAGAGGGGAGCCCTAGAGCCACTGCAAGACACTGGTCACTGAGAACCAGAGGCTGTGCTAGACCATTAGGTGATTTCTGACCCTCACAATAGCCTGTGAGGTGGGTGGGTATTCAGATCTCCATTTACAGATGAATGGAGACTTGTTGAAGATGAAGAGACTCCTCGATTTCACAGCGTTTGTTCAGGATTTTGCTGGCATTTAGACTCCACTTGTCTCAGTTGCCTCAGCAGAGTCAGTCCCACCTGAGTGTGGAAACAGGGAGGCTCTCACACCTGCCACTGGGGCTTGGTCTGCTCCCTGTCCTCATTGCCTAGGTCAGACTTGCATCCCAGCGCACCTGTGTGGGGACTCACATTCCTTCCCAAGATGTGCCCACTGACTTGCTGGTGCCATATTGTGTTCACAGTGTTGGTCTGTGAGGGCAGGATACCTCCAGAGCCAAGGCTAGACATCTGAGGCATCAGCCCCCAGCTCCTGGTGTTTCTGAGTCCTGGGGAATATGCCCAGAAGCAAATTGGCGCTGGCATTTGCATTTATTTCTTTATTTCTTTACAACCTTTTGAGCAAATGGGAGGATCTTGGTGGACACCAAGCTTCACTGCCTCAGGTCTGCATTTCTTGAAGAGAGTCCTACGTCCTCTGAGAGTCATGCAATGAGGGTGGTCAAAGCTATCGGGGGAGAAGGAGCTAGAAGCTTTAAAAAAACAGGGTAAGTGGAGAAACAGTTTGAAATTGGATTGATGGCAGTGGAGGAGGGGCAGATGGCAGAATTGTTAAACTTCTTTTTCATTTGTTACTGCTACTCTAATATTTATGTAACTTTAAAAAAACTCACCTTTGAGTTCTCAAAGGAAAAAAGTGTATAGACGTTTCTCTTAATCTCTCCATAGTTAAAATACCACCAATTCCTCTGGTAGGGAAATCTTTGTCCTTCAAAAGATGTGCCTACATTGACCAAAGGACTTATTTATTGTAGTTAGCTCTCACATCTCTGCAGTTTTCGCCATTGCATTTCCAGAATCACTTCCAGAGTGGCCTGCACATAGTGAGTGCTTGATAAATATTTGTTGAATAAATGAATGAACTGGGTTTACATCCTCATTTAGAATGTATTCCCAGGCTTGTAAGTAAAGAGGTACTTTTTGTATTATTTGTTATTAATAAAAGGAGATATCTTTTTTAAAATAAAAGGAACCATTTGCAATTGAATAAGAGTAAAATGAGGCAGTTTATTAATTTGTCTGACTCAATAAATGCCATTTTCAGGTACATCCCCTAATAAAGGCAGAAGTGATCTCTTAAATAACCATTAGATTAAGAACAAACATGTCACCTCAGATTTCGTCTCCTAGTGTGGCTAAAACCGAGGAGCACTGTGCATGAGATACGCTGGAGACTTCCACATTCCAGGGTGATGACCCCAGAGATCTGAAGGTATGTTACAGAACAGGGCGGGGGCGGTAAATGATATACTGTTACCAAAAGGACCCCCCTTTGTGCTCCAGGGGTTCCCCCCCACCCCATACTAGGTTTGTTTTGCTCACCGCCAAAGGAAAGACGTCTCTCAATGCCAGAGACTGATGAAAAGGAAAGGAATTATTTATTTACAAGTTATACAGGCTTGTAGTAATGACTTAATGTCTCCTCTAAAATACTAAAGTCCTTTAGAATACTCACAAACGCACACAGTCCTTCCTTCTCCCCCTGCCCAGTCTGGGGTGCCGTATCTCAGGAAAAGAAGTAGAAGTCCGTGATTTGGGCAGCCCCTTGGTTCCAGCACCATCTGCTGTGTTGCTACCACAATCTCCAGTTAATCCAAAACCATGTGGCACCTCCTCATGGTCAACCAGCAAGAGTCCTTTCACCCCTTTTCTTCCAGGCAAAGTGTCTCCTGCTTCCTAAGATGCATGGCAAAAGGAGCCACCCAAAGCCATATGGTCCTGCCCTCTGCCCAAGCCATGTGGTTCTGACTTTCCTTCCTGCAGTGTCTCTCCTGCATTCTTCTGACCTGCTAAGAGAGAGCTCTGCATCGCTGCTATGTCTTGCTTCCCAGTTTCCTAAGCTGCATGGCAAAGGGAGAACTGCGAGGTTCTCCCCTCTTGCCAAAAACCATGTGTTCTTTTCCTGGCATGGCTGCTGAGCCTGGTTTTAAATCCCTGAGCCTGGTTTTAAATCCCTGCGCCAATCTTCCTCTGCAGCCCCATTTCTGACTCCTCCTACAATCTGCTACACCTGCCAGCATTTTTGTATTCTTCCAGCTTTACTGGGCTGCCATGTTAACTGTGGGCAGGTGTGTCCCCATGGCATGCAGCCAATCATCTCCAAGCTCTAACGCAGGTGCTATAACCAGGGGGAGTTGCCCCCCAGTTACATCTTGGGTGAAGTCACTTCCATCCCCCTGGCTCAAAGCATGGCCATAGCTATTTAACATATCTATGAAACCAGTTAAAGGTAATAGATATGTTAAATGACCATGCCAGAGGTTAGCTGCAAAGCTGCTGCTATACAAAACAGCTCTGTATGGTCCTGCTCCAGGAGTCCCTTCCCCTCCCAGTTCAGACTTGTGGGGGTGAGGACATCCTATATATATTTTTTCTAATATTTCCTGGACACCTTGAGTTCTGGACCCTATTTACAAATCCCTATTTGGGGCCCACCCTCTTGGCTGCACCCTGTTACAGGTTGACGTGGTAGACTGTAACAGGGCGCAACCAGGCTGCCCCCTGAAGGATTTGAAACAGGGTCCAGAACTTGGGGTGTCCAGGAATTATAAAATATAGGATATCCTCACCCCTACAAGTCTGACACTAACTTTAATTGAGTTCTGATAACCCACTACCATCTGACCAGCTGTCACCCCTACAAGTCTGAACTAGGGGATAGGACACAGGGAGCAGGGACATTGAGTGTTCTTTTAGATGCAAAAATAGTTATTTAGCATATCTATAACTTTTGTCTGGCTTCATGGATATGTTAAATAGCTGTGGCTATGCTTTGAACCAGGAGGATCGAAGTGACTTCTACCCATGATGTAACTGGGAGGCAACTCCCCCTAGTTACAGTGCCCGCGTGAGAGCTTGGAGATGATTGGCTCCATGCCACAGGGCCATGCCTGCCCAGACTTACTATGACAGCACAGAAAAGCTGGAAAATATGGGAATACTTGCAGGTGTAGAAGATTGTGGGAGGAGTTGGGAATAGGAGTGTAGGGGAAGATTGGCGCTGGGATTTACACCAGGCACGTCAGCCATACTAGGTTGAAACCATATGGCTTTGGCCATGAGGCCTAGGAAGTAGGAGAGACCTTGCTGGGAAGAAAAGGGGTGAAAGGACTCTTGCTGGTGGGCCATGGGAAGGTGCCACATGGGTTTGGATTAAGAACTGGAGATCTCAGTAGCACAGCTGATGGTGCTGGAAACCGAGGGAGGCCTACCAGCCGAGCACGAATTACTTGGAAGAACCGGTGCTAACTGAGTCACAGACTTCTTTTTTTTCCCTGAGATACAGTACCTGTGACTCAGCAAAGGAGGAAAGGAAGGACTGCATGTGTTTGTGGGTGTTTTAAGGGACTTTGGGATTTTAACGAAGACATTAATTAAGAGATTACTCTAAGTCTGTATAACTTTTGAATAAATAGTTCCTTTCCTCTTCACCAAACTCTGACATTGACAGCCATAATAGCTAAAGGTGGCAGGCAAGGCGAACCCAGTACAGGGGGACCCTGGGAGAGGGGGGTTCCGTTCGGTAACAGTATTTTGTCTCCTGCCCCATGGGTTTGTTCTCTAAGAGGACTACTCCAGAAACTCCATTATAGTATGTTTATTGAGATGTAATTTGCACACCATACAATTCACCTTTTTAAAGTGTACAGTTCAGTGGCTTTTAGTACATGAGTGATGCAGCCATCACCAAAATTTTATGTTTTCATCACCCCCAAAAGAAACCCTATACCCATTTCCCTCCCTTGCTACCCCCACCCTATCCTAAGCAACCATTAGTCTACCTTCTTTCTATATAGATTTCACTATTCCGGACATTTTATGCAAATGGAATCATAAAAGTGGTCTTTTGTGACCTCTGTCTAGAGTAATGTTTTTAAAATTCATTTACGTGGTAGCATATGTTGATCTCTGCATCCTTGGTTAATATTCCATTGCACGGATATGCCACCTTCTATTTATCCATTCTTCAGTTGATAAATATGTGTGTTGTTTCCTCCTTTTGGCTGTCATGAATAATATTGCTTTGAACATTTATTCATTGTGTGAATGTATATACCTAGGAATGAAATTGCTGGGTCATATGGTCTATATTGAACTTTTTGAGGAAGTGTCAAATTGTTTTCCAAAGTGGCTGCATCATTTTACATTCCTACCAGTGCTGTGTGAGTCTCCAATCTCTCCACATTCTTTTTTTTTAACTATATTTTATTGATTATGCTGTTACAGTTGTCCCACTCTTCCCCCCCTTCTTGCCCCCCACCCTCTTACCCCCACTTTCCCCACCCTTTAGTTTTGTCCATAGGTCATACACATAAGTCCTGCTTCTGCACTTCCTATACTATCCTTAACCTCCCCCTGTCTGTTGTCTACCTACCATTTATGCTACCTGTTCTGTGCCCCATTCCCACCCTCTCCCCCTACCACTCCCCTGTTGATATTCCTCCATACTTCATATAACTCCCTTTAACATTTCATACAATAAAGGCTGGGTGTTGATGAACTTCTTGAGCTTGACCTTATCTGAGAAGCACTTTATCTGCCCTTCCATTCTAAATGAAAACTTTGCTGGATAGAGTATTCTTGGATGTAGGTCCTTGCCTTTCATGACCTGGAATACTTCTCTCCAGCCCCTTCTTGCCTGCAAAGTCTCTTTTGAGAAATCAGCTGACAGTCTTATGGGCATTCCTTTGTAGGTAACTGTCCCCTTTTCTCTTGCTGCTTCCAGGATCCTTTCTTTATTTTTCATCTTGGGTAATGTAATTATGATGTGTCTTGGTGTGTTCCTCTTTGGGTCCAACTTCTTTGGGACTCTCTGAGCTTCCTGGACTTCCCGAAAGTATTTTCTTCACAAGCTTAGGGAAATTCTCCATCATTATTTGTTCAAATAAGTTTTCAATTCCTTGGATTTCTTCTTCTCCTTCTGGCAGCCCTATGATCCATATGTTGGGCCATTTACAGATGTCCTGGAGGTTTCTGAGCCCCTCCTCCGTTTTTTGAATTCTTGTTTCTTCATTCTTTTCTGGTTGGATGTTTTTTTCTTTCTGCTGGTCCACTCTGTTGATTTGAGTCCCAGTTTCCTTCTTATCCCTATTGGTTCCCTGCAGATCTCTCCTCATTTGTTCAAGCAATTTCGATAAT
>PVJI01001431.1:0-67500 GCA_004026765.1 Micronycteris hirsuta
AAGAGCTGCGAAGTCAACAGTGGTCGCCTTGATTACCAGCTCAAAGTGAAAGCCTGTTTGTATTTCACACGTAGATTGAATTTCGTGAATCAGACCCAGCAAACGCTTTCATGTAGTGGATGGACTCTCTCTCCAATTTGAGGTAGAAAGCTGTAATTAAATACAACCACGGCTGGGGACACCACAGAGACACAGTGCGCTAGTAAGCCTTTCCTGCTGTGCACGCCTCGGACCTCCAACTACAATAGAATGAGCACGCATTTGCATTTATTTGCATGCAGGCTTAATGTTTTGAAACAGTACATCACTGAAACAGGGACCGATCGCCTCACTCCTGAGGACTTGGGTGGTGCAGATAAAGCCAGACTTGCATTTGGAGGAGGCAGTACAACCCAAAGACAGAGAGCGTGGGACCAGGGCCTTAAGTTCAGCTCTTACCTCGGACCCTTGGCCCCTCTAGAGGTGGAGAGTGTAACTCCTCGCTTTGGACTTTGGGGATTAGGCTGGATCCCTCTCTCAGATGCAAACCTCCTTTAGGAGACTCGAACGCCATGTAATCTAGACACCCAAGGTGTAAAATTGGTTTAATAAACACTATCACCTTGACCCCAAAGCCTGATTTTGGGGCCAGGTCTGCTAAGTGCTTCCCAAGGGGTGTCTCATTGAATCTTTACCCAGAGGATCACACCCATTCCACAGGGGAGGAAATTAAGGCTCAGAGACCCAAGTAACTTGCCTGAGGCCACACAGCCAAGTAAGTAGTGAGGCCAGGTTTCACACCCAGGTGTGTTTGGTTCCAAATCTCAAACTCTTTACCACGGTAACAAACCATTCAAAAAAGTTAAGACCAAACGAGCTAGATTTGACAAAATATGTAAGGCCCTGCCTAGACAGACTCTGTAAGACTCACCATTTTACAATGCCTTTAAGAGTGAAGATTTTACATTTGACTTCTAATTTTTAAAGTTTTATTTAAAAAAGGAGATCATCGTGCCCAAAGTGGGAAGTCTTTCTCCATGGATTCTGCACATCCTCATTGGAGGCAGAGTGGGCGTGGAGAGGTCATCTTGTCTCATGAGCCCCGCCCCCCTTCTGTGGGGCATTTAAGCTGCAAGGGACCTCCGGACCTTGGGCGTCGCCTTGCCCTATGGGTCCAACATTTCCGGCCCAAGGATGCCCTTTGGACACCAGATTTTTTCCTTGGAGGATAGCTGCCCTCATATGTAGTCTCTAGACAAGCCTCCATGAGTATAGCAGTAACTCTGCCGTTGTCCTTACCCCATTGGGAACCCCAGGAGTCCAGCCCCTCTGGGAACCCCGAGGTGGGACTGGCTCAGGGACCCAGGATGCCACGCATAACACCACTCAGGGTAGCGTGGGCAGAGCTGGTTCGTGGGCCCGGGCTCTCGACCCCGGGGTTTGTGGACTATTCAATGCCTCACAGACGCAACGAGCCCCTGAGGTGACTAGCATGCTCCTGCTGCCGAGGTCCTGCAGAATTGGGAGCTCATCTGAGGACATGGTGGACTTGTTTGCGGCATTGTCCTTGCTAAATCTTCCTTGTGAATTGGGATAGTCAAGAGCATCCTCTGTTGGCGACTCTTGAAAACCTTGGCAGTGGGTATCAGAGGCTTCTAGGCCTTCCTTTCTCATATTTTGGGTTAAGTTTTCATATTTTAGGTGAGATGGCAAGGGGCAGGAACATCTACGAGGAGACGAAGGGCAGAGGGAAGGATCTAGGAGCCCAAAAACATGTAAAAACCAAGTGTGCTGTTTGAAGAAGACTTGGGGTAGCCAGGCGCAACCATTCTTTTCGAGTACATGAAGAAACTCTGCGGGGTAGGGGAAACTGGTTTATTTCTTAATGACCATTCTGAAGAGGCTGAACTATGACTAACTGGTGGAGCAGATGAGCCTTAAGCTACTGCTCCAGCCTGAGGTTCTGTGACTTCGCGCCACACAAGTGCCTTCCCATCCTCTAATTACTCCGATCTCCTCCAGACGCTCTCCTTCCTGTCCCGCTGGGACCAAAATGGATCCTCAAATTCTAATGTCTGACTTAAAATCAAATAAAATAACCAGAGATACTATTATAACTGGCACAGGAGCTACAAGACAGCCCAATCCAGCTCCTTCATTTTCCTAATAATGAATAAAATCACACCAGCAATTTCCCCTTGAATCCATTTGTCAATCAGAGACCCAACACTTAGCAAGCTCCCCCGCCCACCTCCCGGTGCTCTCCAGGTACCATCTGTAAGAGAGGAAACGCACTTCTCCGCATCGTTACCACTGGAGCAAATAGGCTGAGAGCTTGGTTAATTTTTTAAAAGAGGGTTCTCCAGCTTTTGGCTGGCCGAATGAAAACCGGTCTGGGTCTACTTTGGCTGAATCCTTTGCACAATGACACTGCCCCTGTCCTATAATTTCTGCTAATTGCCACTTGAACAAAAGCCACATTGTACAGCTTCTCGGCCGCTCTGTGGTCTCGGCGTAGAACCAGCCAGAAAAGCCTGAAGCGCTCTCACGGTGAAAGCGCCTTCCCCAGGATCGGCTGTATTTTCTCTCTGCCGCGGAGTCTGGAAGCACATTTTCAAACCGGGTCTGAGCGTGCCCCAGAAAGACGGATTTAAGCTGAGACCATGAGTTGGCCACTCAAATATTTGCAGGCTGATGGCATCTCCTTTTAATATTTTTGTAGAGTAAAAACAATTGTGACTAAGAATAATAAATGGAGCCTTCAAGAATTTCTGTTTTGAAATGAGCTCATTTGCTTTAGGCACTAAAGAGGTTTCATGAGAGTTTGGATACTGGCAGGTAAAATGTCGAAGTTGGCAGGATCTGGCCTGGTTCTCAGTGACTTCATGAACGTTTTCTGGCTGCTCAGACAGTTATCCATGCCCAGAGGACCTTCCGCTCTCGGGGTCTTGAAAACACAGAGGCATGGAATTATAAGATTGGGAAGGGACCTTAGACCTCTTTACATTCTAATCACTCAACCATCTATTTTGAGAACCCAATTTCAGTATCTTCAGACTCAATCAGAGGTCGGTCACCTTTGAGCATCGGATTCAAACCATGAAAACTATTTCGAGTTTTACGTATTTCACCGACATGCTGAAATCTAGACATAAATTGCCTCCACCCTGCCCCTCCCCCGTGGAGCACAGCGTAAAGAGAACCTAGCCTGGGTAATTGTGGTTGGTCCAAGTGCAGGAAACTGCTCCTGGAGACCCGGCTGGGTGGGCTGTCGGAGACTTTGTATTTCACAAAGCAGTAACTATGAAATGTAGAGGTTTTCAGGTAGAGTTGCCAGTTTTTAATTTTGTTGAGTAAAAGACATACAAGTAAGATTATCTACCCTCACCAACATTTGAAAAGAGACAAGACATTTTAATACACAAAAATATCAAGGGTATAATCCTGGCATAAAGGAGAATCCATCAGTTAAAACGAATTTGGATTGATGCAAAACAGATCGAATTGTTCTATTTTAAAAAATTCACCGAAACTTTGTCAAGCATCACTCCTGGGGTTTTTCGACAGCCACGGCTGTCAGGATTTGGGCTGTTTTTCTTTCCCTTGAAAAACCACGTAGAAGCTACACAGAAAAGCTTTTGTTCAAGGTGCCCTGCTGGGCAGGCTCCGTGGAACAGGCAGGGGTGTGCTGTGGAGGACTCAGCCACGGCCGACTCAGATCCCTTGTGCGGGTCTCTCCTCACCCTTCCCTCCGCAGCTGTGCGCCCACTCCCGTGCACAGGCAGCCCGGGGACGCTGACCGTGTCCAAGACTGGATTTTGAGGTGGCTGTGCTTATTACAAAGTCCGTACGGTGAGCTGAAACCCAGCGCCAGGGGTCTCTTGTTCTACCCTCTGAGGCCATAGGGGACAAGTGCCCTCCCTTCCCTCCCAACAACCCTTTGCAAACCTGAAGACAGCCCACCTGTCCTTCCTCCCCGCCTGCTTGCCTTTCAAGGTAGGAAACATCTCAAATCCTTTCATAGTTGAAGGCACCTGGCCATGCCGAGTGCTGCCCTGCAATCCCGTCCAGGTCGTCTTCCACGGGGGTGCGGGCATGAACTCTGGACCAGGGAGAGACTCGGCTGCCTCCGAGGGAGCGGAATTACTGCTTCCCTTGCTCCGGATGTTGGTTTTTGCTGTTTTTAAGTAAAAACAGTCTGATGTTGAATTAGCATTTTTTTAATACTCAGATTGAACTTGTGCCTTAGACCAGTAAAGTTTTTGTTCCCAGGTGGCCATTCGGTTGGTTCTCTCTCCTTATAAACACGTTTGTTCCTCCTTCGTCCCCCACCCCGTTTCTGCCGTTACGCCTTGGCTACTCAGGCTCATGAAGTCAGCGTCCCCCTAACACAAGGCCAAAGCCGTTATAATAACCCAAAACGACAGCCCAATAACGTTCGTGAATACAGACGCAAGAGCCTTAACAAAACATTGGCCAACTGAACTCAGCTCTATGTAAAAAAGGACATGACGTCACGGTCAAGTGGGGTTTATACCAGGAAATACAAGGTTCGCCAATCATTAAAAGTCACCATTTTGACAGAATAAAGTAGAAACACCGTTTGATTATCTCAGCAAATGCAGAAAAAATTTTAGAAAAGATATTACACTCATGTATGATTTTTAAGAAACCTCTCACAGCTAACTAGGAGCAGAAGGAACCTTGTCCAATTCTTGAAAAGCATCTAAGAAAAATGTGCAGTGACTATCCTACGGGATGGTGAAAGAGTGGGCACGCCTCCTCACCACCCCTCTTCAGTATCGTGACGGAGGCCCAGCCAGTGCAGCGAGGTGATGAAGAGAAGTGCAAAGCAGCCAGTGGAAAGGAAGGAGTAAAGCCATCTTTATTAGCAGATAGCATGATTGTATGTATAGAAAGCCCTAATTAATGGACAAAGAAGTTACTAGAACTTACAGTAAAGTTGTAAACACAAGGTTATTCTTAAAAAGTCAATAGTAGCCCTGGCTGGTGTAGCTCAGTGGATTGAGCGTGGGCTGGGAACCAGAGGGTCCCGGTTCGATTTCCAGTCAGGGCACATGCCTGGGTTGCGGCCAGGTCCCCAGTGGGGGCCATGTGAGAGGCAACCACATATTGCTGTTTCTCTCCCTCTCTCCCTCCCTTCCCCTCTCTCTAAAAATAAAGAAAAATAAAATCTTAAAAAAAAAAAAGTCAATAGTATTTTTACGTACTAGCAATGGACAATTAAAAAATTGAATAAAAATACCCTTTATAACAATACTAGGTACTTAGGGGCCAATATAAAAATTTGTACAAGATTTGTTTACTGTACAAATCTTCAGAACATTACTGAGAAATTAAAGAACCTCTACATAAATGGAGAGAAATACCATGCTCATGGAAACTCATATTTAACATGTCAGTTCTCCCGAAATAAATCTGTTGGTTCAGTGGAATCACAATCAAAATGTCATAGGCTTTTTTTGGTAGAAATTGGCAAGCCAAAACAATTTTTCCATTCATATGTGGAATCTAATGAACAAAAAGAACTAACAAGCCAAATACAGACAGACTCGCAGATGGAGAGCCGGCTGATAGCTCTGGGTGGGGGTGGGGTGGGGGTGGGCTGGGGGTGGAGGATCGAGCAAAAGTGAGAAAGAACCCATGGACGCAGACAGCGGCGGTGACTGCGGGGGAGGGGTGGGGAGAGGTGGAAGAGGGCAGAAGGGGGATAAATGGTAATGGAAAAAAAGTAATAAAAAATGAACTACTTAAAAAAAAAGACAAAATTGCAAAACTTACATTATTTAATTTCAAGACTTACCGCAAACCTGCAGTAAATGGAACAGCACGAAGTATAGAAATGCGGGCCGTTCAAACGGAGCAGGCTCCAGAAACACTCCCGCAGGTTTACGGACAACTGATGTTTGTCAAGGATGCCAAAATAATTCACTGGGGTAGCAGCAGTCTTTTACAATAAACGGTGCTGGAACAACTTGATATCCATGTGGAAAAAAATGACCTTTGACCCGGGCTGATACCACAGCAAACCTTAACTCCAAATGGGTCATAGGCCTACATATAAAGGTTAAAACTATAAAACTTCTAGGGAAAATATGAGAAAATATCTGTGATTATGGAGTAGGCAAGCTTTCTTGGACCACAAAAAACACAAACCATAATAAAAAAAAATCAATACATTGACCCTCATTAAAATTCAAAACTTCTGCTCTTTGAAAGATAACATTAAAGAATTGACTAGACAGTTCCAGACAGAAAGTATTTGCAATATGTACATATATTTGACAAAGGTCTTGTACTTAAATATACCCAAAACTCTTGCAACTCAATTCTAAGATAAATCATTTTAAAAGTATTTGAAGTGACATTTGACCAAAGAAGATGTACGAGTGGCCAATAAGTGCATGAGAAGGCGCTCAGGGTCTGTAGTCACCAGGGAAACGCAAACCGACACCGCGAGGCAGCGTCCTCATTCGCTGGAGTGGCTACAAGGAAAACGGCGGCCAGTGTTACGTGTTAGTGAGGAAGAAGCACAGCTGGAACGCACACACATTTCCAGTGAGAGTGAAACGTGGAACAGCCACTTCGTAAAACACCTGGACCGCTTCTTCTGAAGTTAAACACACGTTATCATATGACCCAGACTTCCACGCCGTGGAATTTATGTGAAAGAAAGGAAAACAGATGCCCACAGGAAGACTGGACAAAAACTATTCACAGATGCTTGTTTTTTTCGCCATAGCCTCAAATGTCCCTCCGAGGTGAACGGATAACCACATTGTGCCACATCCATGCAATGGCATCAGCGACTGACGCACGTACCGTGGGCGGCGTCGAGCAAGAGAAGCCAGACACAGAAGAGCGCACAGTGTGCGATTCCGTTTATGTGAAACTGAGGAACAGGCAAAACCAACGCAGTGACAGACAGCAGGTCAGTGGGTGCTGGAGGCTGGGCCTTGGTGGGGGCCCCCTGCACAGGGACACGAGGAAACGCGTCAGGGTGATGAAAATCTCCCATATTTTGGTTTTTGTTTTTTTTTTTTTTTTAATATTTTTTAAATTTATTTTTAGAGAGAGGAGAAGGAAGGGAGAAAGAACAATGTATGGTTGCTTCTCACATGGCTCTCACTGGGGATCTGGCCCGCAACCCAAGCATGTGCCCCGACTGGGAATCGAACCAGGACCATCTGGTTCCCAGCCCACGCTCAATCCACTGAGCTACGCCAACCGGGCCCCATATTTTGGTTTTGATGGTGGTTATTTGGGGGGATACAGTTATCAAAATTCCTTCAACCGTACACTTACTGTGGTATTTTATTATATGTAAATTGCACCTCGATAAAGATGCAAAAACACCTTATGTCTCCCTTATCTCATTCCACCTGGGATCCTGTTCTCGGAGAGGGGTAAATGGTTAACTCAGTCAGTCAGCCCTTTAATGGGAGACTTAAAAGATCAGGGTGTTCACCGCTTCAGGAACATTCTCTGCAGGGCAGGAACTATTGTTGTTAGACCGCGCCCATAGTCCATCTGTCTGGGACAGTCCGTCTGTCTGGGACAGTCCCATTCCTCTCCAATGTCTCTGCCTTGGGCATTGTTTCATGCTCAGCTCCTCCTGGTGTGGGTGACAAGTCATGTGGCCGCTGCATCACTCCCAGTCACCACACAGTTTGTGTGTGTGTGTGTGTGCGTGTGTGTGTGTGAGAGAGAGTATGTGCGTTGGTGGTCTCCGATTTGAGCTCCAGAGTCCACACTCCCGACCGCTCTGTATGTAACATTTGCCTTTGTTCAGACACAAATGCTCTTTGACCCGCTGCAATGATAAGACTGTTTTTTTTAAGCAAAATAACTTGGTGCAGCATTAGATAACAGTGACCCAGAATGACCTCTGGGTGTCCCCTCACTGTAACCCTGGTCAGTGGGGCTCCCTGAGGGTCAGGGCTTGAATGAGGTGGAGCCTGGGCTGAGGGGTGGGGCGGGGTGACAGTGTGGGGTGTGGGATCGGGACCAGGATGGACAAAATGCATTCTGCTAAAGTGAGAAATAGGAAATTCTCTTTCTTTTTCCTTTTTAAAATGTTTTTGCTTTGTTTGGTTTGCCTCCTCCCATATGTTTGTTGTCTTTTCCTCCATTTCTCCCTTTATTTTCTCTCCATGGGAGACCCCTCCACAGTGAGGGGGCCGTGGGTGAGACCCCGCAGGGCCCAGGCAGGAGACCTCACTCGCTCCAGCAGCGTTTCTGGGGCTTCGCGCAGCATTGCATCTTCCGCATGTGGGGGATGGGGGGTGGGGAGAGTAGCTGCCCCTTTGGGGTGGAGACCCTGCATGCCCACTGAGGAGAGGTGCCAGTCAGGTGCTTGCAGGGCCTGTTGCCTCGGCTCCCGTGGGGACGGTCAGTCGGCAGATGGCACACGCCACAAATGACGCCCCACCTGAGACAGCTGGGCAGGCTCTCCCGAGAGCAGGCGTCAGCTGAGGTGGGGTTCAGAAAGGTCCTCACGTTTTCTGACCAAGTCAAGAGAAGGCTCCCTGTGTGCTGACCGTCTTCAACACATGGGACATTTCTCTGCCCCGGTTTGTTTGTTTTTAAAGAAGAGGGGGGAGGGGGGCAGGCTTCCGATGAGAGAGCCCTCCTCCAGGAAGCCCACCTCTCCAGCATTTTCAGTTTCAGTTTTCTGACTATTTCCGGCTAATAAAGCCGTGTCTCTAAATTATAGATATTTTTATAGCCATGAAAAGAGTGTCACTATTTTAGAAAACTTTGAAAAAAATGTTAGAAGAAATATGATCACCCATAATATCACCCACTGTAATATTTTGATGCCTTTTATTCATTTAAACACAAAAATTGAAATCCTATTTTTAATTAATTAATTAATCAATTATTTTAAAATTGATTTTAGAGATAGAGGAAGGGAGAAAGAGAAACATCAATGGGTCAGTTGCCTCTCGTAAGCACCCCAAGTGGGGATCAAACCTGCAACTAGGCATGTGCCCTGACCAGGAATCGAACCTGCAACCTTTGGGTGTATGGGATGATGCCCAACCAACTGGCCAACTGGCCAGGACAAAGTCACTTTTTTTTTATCCTTTGGGCCTTTTTTCCCATGAATGTAATAGCATAATTATCATAAGTGCTTTGTAACCATATCATTAAAGGCTTATCTCTTTTTTGATTATAAGAATAAAATGTAAAAAGAGCAAATAAAAAATAAGATAAAAGCAACACAATTTCTTAGAGATTTTTAATGTATTTTTACCTTTTTTTCTTATATGTGTATATTTGTTATAGAAACATGTAATTTAAAAAATTGAATTACACAATTTTACTGTAAGTTTTCGTGGCTGCGTAGCATTTTATCCACTTTTATTTTTGCATGTGTATGTACCATCAATTACTTAACCATTCTCTGTTATTGTGGCTTGGGGTTATTTTGTGTTTTGTGCTGCTATAAATACTAATATTTCACTAAACAATGTTATAAACAAAGCATTTTTAAAAATTCAGATTATTTGGTTGGGTTGGAACCACCAAAGGAATAGCTAATTCATGTGTGAGCATTCCGAAGGTCCCTGTGTGTGGTACTAACTTGTTTTCTAAGAGAGGTGAACCAACTTACGTTCCCACAAGCAAAACAGGCCCGTCCATCACGCCCTCTTCCGCATGTAGTGCTCTTATTTATGAGATTTTTTGCTAATTTGATAGGCAAAGTCATATTACCAGTTTTTCCAATTTGCATTTTTTAATCACTCCTGTGGCTGCCCCTTTTCCCTCAGGTTTGTAGAGTTTTTTGTTTGTTTGCTACTTATGCTAATGCTTTTTGGGTCTGAAGCTTGGGGTTTGCCCTGGTTCTTGGTACAAAAGTGACCTCTCAGTGAGGCACCTGGAGTGCATACAGCTGCCTTTGGCTTCACCACATTTCCTGTCACCAGCAGGTGGCCATGACCTTCACCTGTTCACCTCCAGTCTCGAATGCCCGGAAGTTCAAATGACACTTCTTTTGTCTTGTAAGAAAGACAGAAGGAGCGAGAAACAAGAAGTGGATGAGCAAAAGGGACAGCTAGGCAGGCTGTTGGAGATTTATTAAAAGAAAACAAAAAATCTGCCCACAGTAGGGATGACAATACCCCAGGACATGTCGGGGGGATCGGAAGGTGTGTAGACAGACCTGGGTCAGGACACTGGCCCCGCCCCCCTGAGGTGTGCACACCTGGGCAGGTTCTTCCACTTGAACTCATGCTCTGCACCTCTAGATAAGCTGGTGACTCTTTCCTCTTAGAATTTTGGATGATTAAGCCAAACAATGTTTATTGAATGGATAAAACCAAGGCTGGCATGGGTAGGCATTCCATACAGAAGAAATTTCAGATCCAGGATTTTGTGATGTTGATAAGTTTTGAATTGTGCTCTGAATTATTTAAAAAAGGAACCAATTGTACATTTTGGAGTTTGAGTATAAATATCTTTATTGTATTCAATACTCTAACAAATTGGTGAGATACTGATATCAGACTTATATTCTCAGTAGCTTTCAATTTTCCCATCACTGATAAAAGTAGGCATTTCAATATTTATTCCAAATCTACTGGAATTTTCTAGTGATGATTTATCACTACTGAGAGTAATAGCATTTCGTTTTCTTGAAAACCACAAGCAAGCTATTTTTATAAAATGTTGTCATTTTAGGTGTGCAGCAGACCAGGGTCGTGCCATTAAGGGGCTTTTATTAGGGGTCGGGCTTCAGTGAGCGGCAGGGTGTTCGGTCCTGCTTGCCCTCCCCTCCTGCACAGCGCACACACATGCGCTTACTTCCGGACGCCTCACCAGGGGCGCGTGGTGAAGCCAGTCAAGGCGAGGCAAGAGGCACCACAGAGGCTAAGAGACACGCAAAGGAGAGGCCATCCTGAGACTGTTGACAGCGGCAGATGTGTCAGTGGTTGACTCCGAAGAGCCCCCTCCTCTCTCTGCTGGGTCTCCTTCCTTCTTTTCCATCAGAATGGAAAAGGGAGGGGGAAGAGTGTGTGTATTAGGGGCTGGAGAGAAAAAAGGATGAGGTCAGGGGAGGGCAGAGGAAGGGGAACAAGGGTAGGAGAGTCTCCTGGAGAAGGGTCTTTGGTTTCCCAGGACTGTGTGTGTTAGGGGAAGGGTGGTGAGACAGAACGGCCTATGTCTCCTGAAGGGGGATGAGTGGAGAAAACCTGGAAGCCTGTCCCCACTCCCTACCTGCCAGGGGTGCTGTGCGGCGGGGAAGTCTGCCTGGAACCCAAAGCCAGGGCAGGTCTGCCCCACCCAACGGAGTGGCACTGGGGTTAATGCGTGGTAGGTCACCGCCTTCATCTAACTGGTGTTTTCCAGGCGTCTGCTGTGTGCCACAGCCCGTGCTTCAGACTGGGGTACAGGAAGCAGGGCCTGGAGGGGGCACAGAGAAAGACCCAGATCCAGCGAGTGAGGTGGGGGTGGCCAGCGGGAGCCCTCGGGGAGGCTGCACAGAAGACAGGATCGAGTCAGCGAGGGTGAATGGGCCCCCTGCAGAGGGGGGCGTGGAGCACACTTCCTGCTTTGGTTCTGCAGAGCCTCAAGGCTGGGAGACAGAGCTCCGGAAGCAGAGCCGGGTTGGAATGGGTAGGGGGGTCTGTGGGGCTACTTTTGGGACCTCAGGCAAGCGACTTCACCCTCTGAGCCTCAGTTTCCTCGCATGTAAGTTGGGAGAACAATACTCCCTACCTTGCAGGGCTGTTTCTAAGACTCTCTATAGAAATTGAAGTGCAATGCACGGCACACAGTAACAATTATATTGGTATTTACATAATCTAATAAATATATTATTTGATCAATGAAACTTGTGGCTCTCTCTGACTCTGCCACAAACCAGCAACTTTCTTTTTTTAAGATATTTTTTAAATTTTTTTTATTTATTTTTAGAGAGACGGGAAGGGAGGGAGAAAGAGAGGGAGAGAAACAGCAATGTGTGATTGCCTCTCACGTGGCCCTCACTGGGGACCTGGCCCGCAACCCAGGCATGTGCCCCGACTGGGAATCGAACCGGGATCTTTTGGTTCCCAGCCCGCGCTCGATCCACTGAGCTACGCCAGCCAGGGCACCAGCAACTTCTTTCACTCTTTTGATCTGATTCCTCATCTGTGAAGTGGGCACATCGGGTTAAGGGACATCCAAACCCCCTTCCTACCTGAACACCCCGCTTTGCGTTACTGATTAGTCTCTCCTGTAGTGCAGTCTTCTCCTGGGTGCTCCTCAAGCCTTTGCCTCGCCTCGAACAGTACTTTGCTCACAGGGACGGCCTAATAAACACGAGCTCAGTCATTGTCACAAACTTGCTGTTTGCTTAGATGCCACACGGTCCCCAGCATGGTCCTCGTTAAAGAGTTTCTAAAGACAGATGTGACCCTCAGCTTTTTACACAGAATGAATACGTCATTTGAAAGGATGTGAGGCTTTGAACTTGATGAGTCTGATATATAGGGTCCAGCAGAAGCAACGCCTGCTTGAGTGTGGTTGGTAGGGTAATAATATGGGTCTCATAATTCATAGTTTTAATTTGAGCATCTAAAATATTCTATGGTGTGCTCGAGTGTAGTATTGTTATGTTACAGAATTACGTGCTTACGAGTCTGTAATTAAGAAGGGGCATTACTTGTGCCGAACCCCGCGTCTCTCTATTCTCAGGGCAGAAGCAGGCACAGTGCTGTCGTCTGGCGCCCAGAGCTGCTCGTGGCGGGAGGTGCTTCAGAAGCCACGTGAGTGCGTCGGGCAGCAGCTGGCAGCCACCCTGCCCCCCTGCCCTGCACTGGCAGAGCAGCGACTCCTGCTCCGTAGCATTTTGCCCCAGTCCACTTATCCACCTTTTTAGTTCAATGTGTAGGTGTTGCAGGTTGTAAAGAACTTTCTTGGGTTTCGTGGGCGTTTCGGATCCAGATTTCTATGTTCCTGGCCATGAATTTTCAATAAGAGAGATCCTATCACCAAGTACTTTCAAAAGAAGCAATCTCAGTCAATGAATTATGCTGTCATAAAAAAAATTGGTGGTAAATAATATCTGAATTAGGAGACCTGAAGAAGCACACAGAAAGAAGAATGAAGTTCTGGCGGCGGGTATTGTTCTGGCACCGCCCTTCGGAGCCCCTCCGCCAGGAGACACAGAGTGTGGTGTGCCCTTTATCTGAATGCTCTCAGTCACCGATGTGACTTCCACGCTGTTTACAGGTGGATGGAAAATGCATCCTGTTAATGAGTTCTTGGACTTTATTAGCGTGGATACCGCTTTCCCCTTAATAAGAACAGAAAATGGCCCTATACTTGAATCTGTTCTCATGAGAACGATAGTTATCAAAGACTGAAAATGAAGCAAACGTCTTTTTAGAATTATTATTACAGCATTTACATTTCGATCTTAAAGACTTCTTGGGGTCCCATTCTTTCCTCCTCCCTCTGGCCACGGCTTTTGCTGTGCGTTGCAACATGTGGGTTTTCTCTCTTGCACAAGGAGTCACTGCGTGGCATCTCAAGCTGTCGGGGGCTCCAGGGCACCTGCCAGCCCCCTAAAGAGGTTGAGTTGAACAGCCGCGCAGCGGGGGAGAAGGTATCCTGCCATTCATAGGATTCGATCTTGCGTTAAATAGCTATGAAACGATCCCAAGTAGAAGCAAGAATAGGGTGCATTTCTACCTGCTGGGGGCCATGTTGACAAGTCACAGCACTGGGTTCGCCTGGATTTTCAGCTTATGCTGGTACCGGGTTCCGTTGGCTTTAAGGAAAAAGAGGGTGGGGGGCGGAAATGCACCCAAATCCCTAAAACCTTTCCACACCCTTAATGCCCCATTTCTGCTGACCAGAATCTCACGCCGGTGATTTGCTCAACAGCTGGGCGATGACATGCTTTTTGGGTGCAATATATACACTCGGCCATTAGTCCGCAAGCAGCAGTTGTCAGCTTTGTTCCCATTTAGAGTAATTTTCTCACTAATATGGCATATTCTCCAGGGATAAAATGCATTTTTCCGGCCAGATATCCCCCGTAATAGTAAAGTTGGTTTAATGATCGGATGTTAGCCAGGGGACGGGAAACCGGCGTTTGCCGCTGCTTTAAGAGGGAAGCTACCGGAAATGAATGGGCTCATTTTAAAACACATTCCCATGAACAGGCAAAAATCTCTCCTGTCCAGATTAATGAAGCCCATTGGAGGGGAAACTTAGACACGGATTCGGGCGCTAAGTAAGGTACTGACAACCTCTCGGTCCGAAGCTGCGCACAGGTACCTGGTTTTGATCTGTGATGGCGGAAGGCGCGCTGCCTGACCAGGGAGCTCCGACAGGGCAGGTGTCCTCAGGCCAACCCTCCCTGAAATGACAACGTGTGATTTTTCTCCTCCGCCCATAGGCCTTGCATATTCAAATCAATTAAACAATTAATTCCCACCCCGCAAACTTGCGTGTCAAACCTCAGCCTGCGACCGATTTATTTGCTTGAATTATAACCCCGCTGCAATGCCGCGGCCCCTAATGGAAAAGCTGACGGAGTCTTAAGTACATGTGGTGAGCGGGGCTGCTATAATTAACTCTGCTTTGGACCCCCCGCCCCCATTAATATTTTAAAGATTTTTAATTAAAATAATTACATGAATTGATGAAAAATGCTCCAGCACCTAAAGTATTTCTACCGTGCCCCGGTCTCACTGGTCCGCCTCCCTGGTGTCCCTAGGGTGTGGATTTCTACCCTGGTCATTATCACCCGGGTGCCAGCACCGGGAGGGGGGAGATTTATTTCTGCCACTGAGGCCTCCTTCCCCCTTTGCCTTTGTCACGTCAGTAGGTGGAGCGGCCTGTTCACAGCGGCCCTCTTTCTTGTCAACAGGGATGCTTCTGGTTTTCTCTGTCCCTTTGCTTCTCTGTTCCTCTTTTCCCCACTCCGTTTACCCTCCTGGAAGGATGCTTTGGAGACAAGGCCCTCCGTTCCCCGCTTCTCCTGGTTCATAGAACTTCCAGGGAAGTAAGTGGAACGGTCAGCGAACTTTCTCTGTCAAGGGCCAGCTGGGAAGTATTTTGAGTTCCATGGAGTCAGGGGTCACTCAGCTCTGCTGTTTGAGCAGAAGGCAGATGCAGACCACATAGCAATGTGAGTGTGGCTGTGTTCCAATAAAGCTTTATTCGTGGACACGGAAATTTGAATTTCAGGTGATTTTTGCACGTCACAAAGTAGTGTTTCTATTTTCTTAAATGTAAACACTCTTCTTAGCTCACTGGCCATTGCCCAACACGCAGCCCGCAGGATTTGGCCCTTGGCTGCAGTTTGCAGACCCTTGGTGTGGCAGGCTGGTGCAGAACGCAGCTCTCCTCCTGCGGTTGGGCTGCTGGGCCGGGCTGGCTGAGGCAGTGTTCTGGCTGTGTGACCATGGACCTGACCATGGTCAGCCCTTTCTGTGTCTCGGCCCCCTGGTGCAGAGTGTTGGGGTGATGACGACAATACCCCCCTGGGAGTCTGGTTCTGATGATTCAGCGAGATGGTGTTTGCAAAGCAGGGAGCACAGTACCCCGCATGTCACACGGCCACGGCAGTGCCCTCTGAGGGGACATCTCCTCTTGGCTGTGGCATTAACTTGTGTGACCGTGAACAAGTGACCAGACATTTCTGGACCTTGGGTCCCTTGTGTATTGAAACAAACAAAAGACCTACAGCCAAACCACCCAGGCACGGACCACACCTCCCGGGGCCACACGGGACGCAGGGGATGCGGCTGATCCCCCTGGGATGGGGGCCACATTGACTGGCGTTAGGGCACTGGCCGTGGTGGCATTTGCTTCTAGGTGTGTTTCGATTCCCTAATTGTTGGTCGAATATGCCCCAAACACAGGACATTGCGTGGTGAGCTGACATGTCTGGAGTGCCCCTTGGGAGACAGAACCGGGGTCCTTTGTTTGGGTGACCAGGCTCCATTTGCGAAGCATCCCAGGGCTGCAGGGTTTCCGATGGCTCCATCGCTGCCCTCACCAGGCTCGATGGGCAGGCGGGGGTTGGGGGAGGCGGGGGGAGGGGCTGTAGCCCCATGTTGTACACGAGGAAGGAGACCTGGTGAGGGTGAGACCGACCCTGAGGCACTTGGGAATCTGAGCCTAGGTTGTCCTGAACCCAAAACCCACACTTGGACCCCTTTGCAAGTGGTCCTGGCTATGTCCACCTAGCATCTGCAGTGTGGCCTACTTATTACTTAAAAATAAGCTCCCTGTTTTTAGAGGATTTTCTTTAAAACTAAATTTACCTTGTGCTATTGTGTGAGGTGCTACTTGTAGTTTACTTATAAACATGAAAGCAAATGAAGGAAAATTGAGTTCGTCATGGGGACCCTTAGAAACCGCCTGTGGAGGATCGGTCATCTATGTGCCCCCTTCAGGAAGGATGGCACCAGGCACTTGTGCTCCGAGCCAAGTGTGGCCTGGCGCTGGGCATCGGATCAGTCCTTGGAGGGCCCTCCCTCTTCCCGGCCAGGCACCACTTCCGATTCCCGCCATCGCCGTGCTGGGCTTAGCACTCGCCACGGACTTCTCCCGTCTCCTCTCTGACTTGCCCAAAGCCAGCGTCTGCAGCTGCCAGGTAGACAAGCTCCCAGTCACCAGGCTGACCTCTAGAGCTGGCCTTGCTGTCCTTTCTGCCCCTGCCCCCCACCCTCTCGTACGGAGATGTTCTCGGCTTCCGAGAGCCCGGGCACAGGGCACCCCCACGGAGACCCACATTCTGATCCTGCCTGGGCCTCTTGCCGCCTGGGCGATCCCACTCCCACAAGCCTGACCCCCTCGGAACCTGCCCCTGCTTGCCTGTGTGATCGGGGTATTAATAAAAGGTTTCTCAGGGATACGGGGAGGACGTAGGAGAGGCAGCGGAAGTGCTGGGCGTTAGTGAAGAGCAGAGGCTCTGGGGGCAGGTCTGGGAACCAGCCCCTCCACCGCACCACCTCCTGGAGACGGGACTCTCCCTCAGTAATGATGACGACAATCTGACAAGGGGGCAGGGCCTGAATTCTCTGACACCCCCTTGGTCTGCTTCCTTCCCCTTGGGCCTTTCTTTGGCTAAACACGGCTTCCCTTCCGACACAGCATGGAACACTGACTTCTCCTGGAACCCTGGAGGCGTCCAAGCCCCCAGGCTGGGACCCTCTGGCTGTCCACCCTTCGCCTCCTGGGTGAGAGAGCAGGCGGGGCTCCCTGCGCTGCCCCACCTGGGCCAGGCCCCGGCCCAGTGCTACCATTGACTGGTACTTGAATCCGGCACATCTAGATTTTATGAAAACCAGCCCTGAAAACCCGCATGTTCAGAAGATGACACGGGGGAACTGTGGAACGGGCTTGAATAATCAGCCATTTAGTGACATGTCTAGCCTGGTTTAATGACTGAATCACTGAAAGTATGACCCCGAGTGCCAGTTAACTTTTAGAATAGCTGTGCCCACCGCGTGACACAGCCAACAGGAAACCATTAGGGCACGAGCAATTACCACTTTCATCCATGGGCGAAGTCCCTATTTTATTTTAATCTGCGTAAGTGCATTTTCTGCACGAGGTTAAAATAGAAATCCCTTCTCCTGAACAAGACTGGTTTTCTGGCTGACTTGAGAGCACAATTTACAACTGATTTAATTTGTTCTTCACAAACATTCCTAATGACATTACCCCGGTGCATATACAGACTGCCTCCTCTTATTCCATTAACTCCCAAATCGGGTTTAAAGACCATATTGATGCTAGATGCTATTATGGGTGATTATCAAAACAACAGACAACTCGGCAAAGTGTTTACTAACTGGTTTATATATAATTTCTGTAATAACGACAACAGATGGTAATGCTGCAAACACTAAATCACGCTTTTCGCCGCTGAAACAAATTGGCAGCCTGCAGTACAGAAATGGTGTGCGTCGCTGTGTGCAGATGCTTCGCTCATCAACTACAGTGTTCATCTTATTAGGAAATGGGTCTGTTACCGCTATTACAGGTAATCTTTCCATTTACAATTACAAAATGTATATTTTCAATGGAAATGGTTTTCTGCTGCGAAGCTGCCTGAAGGGTGCCTCCCCCCTAATCGCCGCCCCGAGCGCCCGTGCCCTGGCCGGGCCGCGCAGGCACGGGCGCTGTGTGTCTGGGTTAATGGCAGCGGCTGCATTTCGGCTGTGTGGAGATGAGTCTCCTCTCAAAGACCCCTCACCTCTCATCGCGAAGGCCGTGGAGCAGCCCCAGGAGGGAGTACATCTGGGTTTTAGAAGCCGCGTGTGAGCAGGGTCAGAAGCCCGGGGGACCCTTTCTCACATTAGTGTGTGTGGCCTGCGAGTCTCCGGTCCTTAGAGAGTGAGAGAGGTGTGGAGGTGGCAGAGACTCGTCATGGATAAGCTCCGCCTCCACTTAAAAAAAAATCCTCATCCGAGAACATGCTTATTGATTTTAGAGAGAGAGGGAAAGAGGGAAAGAGAGAGAGGAAGAGAAACAGAGGATGTGAGAGAGAAACATTCATGGGCTGCCTCTCACACGTGCCCTGATGGGGGACCAAACCCTCAGCCTAGGCATGTGCCCTGACCGGGAATCGAACCTGTGACCTTTTAGTTTATGGGACAATGCTTCATCCAATGGAGCCACCCCAGTTAGGGCTCTGACTCCACCTTTCAATGATGGAAGCTGATTTCCAGAAGGTTGTGGAGGAAGGGACTTGCTCAGGTCATGGGGTGGCAGTGCTAGGACACTTACCTGGGTCCCAAACTGGAGCCCAGCATTCTTTTGTCCCTTGAGGGGAACCCCTCTGCCATAGCAGGTGTTCTTGGTGCCACCCAGGGCACCCATGGCTAAGGAACATGGCATAGCCCGACTTCCCGTGGCCCCGTGGTGAGCACTGCACACGCATTCCCTCACTGAATTCTGCAGGCAGCCCGAGGAAGTGGGTGCCGCTCGCCCTGCCTTGCGGGTGAGAAACCCGCACGACACCAGGGTGAAGTCACTTGCCTGGCTCCTGCAGGGCTGGGGTGTGAACCCAGCTCATAGCCTTTGGGCTAACCACTGGCCTCCACTGCCTTTCCAGGCTGGAGTGGTGGTGCCTCTGTTCTCTTAGCCAGAAAACAGGACAAAACAGCTCAGAGATGAACATGGGGATGACAGGCAGGCAGTGTTGTGAGTACCTCTGGCCCAGTGGTGCCCCCAGCCTCCAGCCCCTGGACAGTGGTTTGCGTCCCACATCGAGGTGCCAGCAGGTCCCCACGCTGGGAGGCTGAAGCTGCAGGCGGGCTGATGGGAGAAGCGGTGGCGTGGGTGCTGCGGAGCAGGACTGAGAGTGGGGCTCTGGGCCAGCCCGCGCTTGCCCACCGTGGCACCCAGGGTGAGTTCTTCACCTTCGGTGCTTCCTGCCTTCACCTGCCCTTCCGTGGCCCCATCTGCAGAGGGGGGCTAACTGTGGTACCTGCTCCTGATGACCAAATGTGCCGGAGGTGGGGACCCATGGTTCACGTTCACAGGGGGTTAGGACCCTGCGCTGCCCAGAGCAGGGCCCAGAGGATGTTGGCTCCAATCACCGCAGCCACCCTTGTGGGGATGACTGTCCCTCTGCCCCTCGCTGAGAGAGGGCCTCCTAGCTCCTCAAGCAGGATCCTCTTGGGGCCTGGGCTGCACCTGTCCTCCGTGGCCCACATGGCTTTGGTCTTCTGGTTCTCACTGGTCCGGCTGCCAGGCCAGAGGGAGTCCCACTAGGCTGGGGGAGCAGCCTCTTTGTCATTGTTGGAGAGTAGATGATACCCTTTGGCCACTCCCATAATTATTTTTGGAGGCAGCTGTATGCCAGCCTCTTCAGCAGGAGCAACAGCTTCAAACAGCACCGGGAAGTGTCTGATGCTGGAGCAGGGGACTTGCAGAGCAGTTCCCAGGCCCAGGTGTGCAGAGGCCCCGTCCTCCAGCTGGCCCCCGGCCACTCTTTTATCTGGGTGGTTCTGCCGCGCCTTTGTGTGAAGCACATCTCTTGGGCCCTCCCTGTGCACTGAGGGTTAAAGTGCTTCCTGCCTGCACCCGGCTCCCGCCCGCTACTGGGGGGACGATGCTGTGGCCCATAGAACTGGCCCTGGAGACTGACCTAGGACAGGTCCCGCCATGCTCCAGTGAGAAGCCAATCATGCGCTTCCCAATGACCACTTGGTGAAGGGACAATGAATCGTTTCCTCCCTGTAATTTTCTGCATGGAGGTCTCTCTACTATCCCCTGGCCACTTCCCTCTGACCTCAGAGGCGGCCCCGTACCCGGGCCCTATGGCACCTTCTCCTCACCTGCACAATGAGCTGCTGTTCTGGGACCTTGTCACACAAGAGCAGGGTCTGTTCTTAGTGTCTGGGAGGAGGCACCTGGTAAGAAGGACCCCGCCTGGGCCTGGGGCCTCCATCCGGCCTGGCGTTTTCCAGGATGAAAAGGGACTCACAGCTCGGGATATGCAGGCATTCTCTCTTTTTCTGCCCTAGAATTGGTCATTGCCGTGGAAGGGTCATGTAGCCGTGGGAAGAAGCTCTTTGGAACTGAACTTGAGGTTAAATCCCAGCTCGTGCCTTATTTGACCAAGAGTAAATCGTCTCTCTGTGCCTCGTCCTTTTCACCTTTAAAGTGGGGATACTACAGCCCTGGCTGGTGTAGCTCAGTGGATTGAGCGCGGGCTGGGAACCAAGCGGTCCCGGTTCGATTCCCAGTCAGGGCACATGCCTGGGTTGCGGGCCAGGTCCCCGTGAGGGCCATGTGAGAGGCAACCATACATTGCTGTTTCCCTCCCTCTCTTCCTCCCTCCCTTCCCCTCTCTCTCTAAAAATAAATAAAAATAAAACCTTAAAAAAAAATAAATAAAGTGGGGATACTAGAACCTCTATGTGACAATCAGCACATGATGGGCTTTCGCAAAGCAGAAGCTCTTCCTATTCGCCATCTCTGCGGCTGGCCTCCCTGCGGTCAGGCCTCTGACGTTTCTTTCCAGGACCGCAGCCAGTGGGAAGCCGGCTTTGCCTCCAGTACCTCTGTTCCTTTTCCCACAGACATGACCTGGAAAGCCTTTCCTTGACCACATCCCAACCAAACTCATTGCCACAGACCAATTTTAACCCACCAGTCATTCCCAAAGGAGGGGCCTCTTTGTATTAAACGTCACCCAATAGGGAGACGTGTGGAAATATTACCTGGGCCTCAGGGTATACAAGGGAATGTCTGGGTCCTAGTGAATGGAATTGAATTCTGTATGACAGTGTCTTCTCTCCATAGGAAAGCTTTTCCTGAGCCACCCTCAGGTGATATTATGAGACAGTAGATAGAAGACTGGGACTTGCCCAAAAACAGGCCTGGGAAAAGGTCCTTGCTCTACCCTCCCCTCTTCTGGAAATCTTGGGTCTCAGTTAGCCTATCTCTAAAATGGGGTGTGGGGTTTGGATTAGTTGGTGCCTAAGGACCTCGCAGCGCTGGCATTTCCTGCATCTGCCACTGTTGAAAGTCCAGAAGGGATTCCACGTGGCCGAAGCTGCCCTCGGGCCTCACTGTCTGAGTAGGAACTGGGTTCTGCAACGCTCCCGGGCTGGGAAGCAGCTCAGACCCGCCTCAAACCACAGGCGACTGCACTCTGCTGCCCCGTGTGGAAACGCCGGTGTAATCCACAGACGTGTCGCCAAGTGTGTCTCACACACCTGACAGATTTTTAAAAAGTGCCTCCCGAAGCTGATAAAAGACTTTAATTACAATTCCACAAAGGTGGAGTCTGAGGATTTGCTAATTGCCATCCCAGATTTTTTTTTTCAGGGCTCCGCACATGGTTACAGAGCCAGGAAAGAGCGAACGGTGTTTTAAGGCCACAGCACAAAGTGACGACGGTGATAGATATGCTAATTTCTTCATTCACTCCACTTCACTTCTTTTATTCTTTCCAATTAAAGTAAATGCTACTGAAACTATAATTAAGCCAGGGCTGGGCCCTGATTGCCTGCTGTTTTAATGAAACCCTATTGATTTTTCTTTTCTTTCTAATGGCCACACATGGTGCTCCATGGTCAAACACAGGCCCTACCACCGTGTCCCGGGCCAACTTCGTTTTGGCCAGGGAAACGAAGGCCCCTGGGAGAAGGCGCCTGAAAGTCTGTGGCCGCCGCCATGGGGGTGAGGCTCTGCCCTGGGAGGCCATGCCAGGACAAGCAATGACTGCAAGACTGTCCAGAAGAAACGAAATCCCTCCGGCCAAGGACTCAAGTGCCCTTTGATTCTCGAGCTCTTTCTGTCGGTGCAGTGCGTTAATTAAACTCCAGTGGCTCCACTAAGCAGGATGTTAAAATCTGGGGAATTTGGAGCCCTGGAAATATATATTCTCGGCAGATGTTCACCAGCCAGAGAGCAGTTTTGGAGACGAAGTATTGGAAAAACAATTTCCCTTCTTGTTGGCATTAATTCGAGGACAGTTTTTCATGAAGCGTCTTTCTGAGGTTATTCTGCACGTCCACCCCCAGCCATGCGGTGGCGCTAGGACATGATGCAGCTGAAATGAATGAGGGGTGCTGGGATCGGAGCGCTTTCAGAGCCTAGCAGATATGTCTGGCGCAAATTCATACCCTGGTCAGGGAGCCTGGTTTCCGATGGTGGCGGAGGTGTCCTGCTCCCAGCAAGCAGTTCACTGCCAGGACCCAGGAAGAAGGAAGTGTGAACTCCTGTTTCCGGAAGCGCCTCTGCTTGGCCCTGCTGGAGCAGAGTCTGTGCTCGGGGCTCTGGGCCAGGCGCAGGAGGGCAGCCACTGCTAATAGTGTGTCACTTGGCTCTCGGGACCACCCGCCTCCATTGGTGCCGCTTTGGGTTCAGGGAACAGGGAGAGCAGGGAGGTGGCAGATGCATCCTGACAACCACATCCTCTTTTTCTCCTACTTCTCCTGCTCCTCGTCCACCTCTCCCTGCCCTGCCCCCCACATTCTCATTGGCCTATGACCGGCTTCCCATAGTGGGGTGATTAGACAGATTCCTGAAGAGTTTGAATGGCCATATTCTTGCTGGTGAGAAAAAAAGCTGCTGGATCAAGAGACACATGTCCTCCTCAGAGTACGGCACTAGGAGGCAGCATCGTCCCCGTCGGTCGACGCTGGCTGCTGCTTGGCGTGGCTGTGGTCATCTTGCTGTGGCCTCTTTGTCCCCCTGTCCTACCGAGCAGAGGCAGGCCGAAGGGAGCTGGTGCTGTTACTGGGGCTCTGCCGCCGAGGGAGGGGACGCGGGTAAAAAGCAGACCTCAAGTGCCTCTCTCATCGTGACCCCTGGCCGCTGGTGACGCGGGCCCCGTCCATTCTCCGCAAGTGAGTTCTCTCCTCACCGGGAGGGAGGTGAGCTCCCCAAGGATGAGGCGAGGGTAGGGTTTGTCCACCTCAGCGCGACTGGCGCTTTGGGCTGGATGGTTCTTGGTGGTGGTGGAGGGCGGGGACAGGGGCTGTCTCCTGCCCGGTAGGATGCTTGGCAGCTTGCCCTGGCCCCAACCCACTAGATGCCAGTAGCACATTCCCAGTTGTCACAACCAAAAAATGTCCCCAGCCGTTGCCAAATGTCCTCTAGGGAGGAAAATTGCATCCCCTTGAAAATCCTGGTCTAAGCATTTATGTTTTGTTGTTTGAAACATAGTACCGTTTTAAAACATGCACACAAATGCTTTGTTTCAGTTTAATGGCCTATGACAAGTAATTGTGTAGCAACATTCTGGTTTTAAATAAAAAGAGAAACTCTGAACTCAGACTTAAAGACTGGAATAAAGGCCATGTTGATTTTTTTGTTTGTTTTTTTGACAGACCTAGAACCATCTCCATGGGAATTTTTGGGGAAGAGCATGGCTGGAAGACTGTGTGTGGTCTCCGTCTGCTCCTGGCCGGCTGGCATTGCGGCCAGCATCCCTCAAGCCCTGGGCTTTTGTCATTGATGTGAGGTGGCTGTTGTAGTGACTCATCTCTGAGGATCCTGGTAGGACAGATGTTCTTAATAATTGAACAGAAGCAGAATGGGTGGTGCTAATGTTGGTGCAGAGAATTTCCAGTTATGGGCAAAATTCATAACATCTGAGAAAGGTAGGGAAGAGGGAGGGGAGAGAGAGAGAGAGAGAGAGAGAGCATGGCAGCCTTGAAAGATGCAGGTAACCGAAAGGAGAAGCCGGTGCCCCCAATTCACTACCAATTGTGAATCGGGCCTCAGATCATCCCAAGGTTTCCACGCAGACTTCTGGATGCTCACATCTCTGTGTTGTGACCGTCGTCATAGAGAAGATTGGGCGTGTTTTACAGAGTGGGTGCTTCGGGGTCTAGGACCACTAGCATCCCTGCCGGTGCTGCTCAGTGTTGGGGGAGAAGCCTGGTTCTGAGGCCCTGCAGGGTTCTGAAAGCAAAGAAGCAGATGGCAGCTCAGGAGGCTGGCCAGCGCCACACTCCCCAGACCGGAGGGAGAATTCGGAATGGTTTACAGAGCAAGGTTGAGTTGCCTGAAAGCTGCTCCTCCCAGGGCTGACCCCCTCTCCACCCCAAAAGCAGAGCGCTGAAGGCTGTTTCCCCACTAAGCACAGGGGGAAGAGAAGGAACATGGCTTCTCTCTCAGAGCGGCTTCGTGGGAATGAGCCGTCTTCCTATACGGGCAACAAAACACAGGCCCTCCCGCCTGCTTGGCCTTCACGTCACCTTTCAGGACCTGCACAAGCTGCTTCTGAAACCCCGCAGAGCCAATGCCCTTTTTGCAGATAAAGAGGGAAGCCAGATTTTTTCATTATTTTTTATTTAATTGCCTATCCATTGGACAGAGAAGAAAGACCCTTCTCCTGGGTGTTACCTCTGCCATCTTGCTTGTTAGGACTGGCGAGAGAAGAAATGGACCCCAGGAAGGGAGCTGCAGGGACCCCGGAAAAAGGGGGACACCATTACACCACTGTCGAGTCCTGTCAACTGTCAAGTTAATTAGAACGAAATTAAAAACACATTTGCCAAGATGTTCCGCAGCCAAACCAGTTAAATAGAGATTTTAACAAAATTGAAAGCATATTATACTGAGATTTGTGGATCCTGGCCTGGTGAGTGAGTGCTGAAAGTGTGATAAAATAACAAAATTGCTGCCTAATAATCTATAGAATAATATTGTCAACTAATGGATTATAATAAAATAAAAGCTGTTATTAGGGTAAAACATTATAACAAAAAATCCAACTTTTATTTGCAGTACCTCCCCCTTAATGGTTTTGAGCATTTTGAAAGGTAATTTAAACAAGTACATTGTATCCTTATTGAAACTGCTTCATCTCGCTGGCTGCTGAAAATGGCTTTAACCATCTCTCTGAACAAAAGCACCCCTAATAAGACAACAAAAAGCCCAAAGCAATGGCCCAGCGGCATTGCGCGCTGCCCGAGGAGCCGGAGCCTGGAAGGCAGCAGCTTTCTCCTTGCATGTAATTAGATGAATTAAAAGGACAAAGTGGTTAATGTAACTGTCGGGGAGGGGGCAGCCCTTTTCATACCAGCCATTTCAGACACGAGCCGAGGCTTTTGCTGCAGCGATGCCGAGAAGAATGTGGCCGTGAGGGAAATTAACAAGCTTAATCTGCGAGGAATCTGCTCTGAGTCATGGCTGAAATGTATCTTGAGCAACGGAAAGGCTAGTCATTCCTGCTTCCCTTTCATATACCTAATAAAACTTACAATAAATAACTGCATTTTTAGTTGGCAGCCAGGCTCTGTTAATCAGGGATGAGGCACCAGGTAGTCAAGTCACAAGGAGCCTTCATGGGGTGCATGCCAGCTATGTGGTGAGGCGGCGAGGTGGACCGCTCTCATTAAGCCTTCCGCCCCATGCTGCTATTTCAGGTGCTGGTTCATCACGGGGTTGCACGTTTTTTAGGAACAGATAGCAAGAAAGGAGATGTATGTTTTCTGTCCAGGTCCCTGGACTGCAGGGAAGTAGAATTCTTGGGAGAAAATTCTTCCAAGGCAAGTTGGTTCTCTGAGAGCTATCCATCTAAGGGATTCAGTGAGGTGAACGGATAACTTTACACGCTGTGCATTTCCCGGGAGTCACTCCTATCCCTCACACTGGCCTGTCAGGAATGCTACCAGCATGAGAATATCTTACCGTAAAAAGAGACATGACATCTCGTTCTGGCCTTCGGTTTCATTCTTGGTAGAATCTGCAAAACGATCCATTCGGGTTTTATGCGAGGCAAACTCCCCAAACGCCACAGGACCAGCGGGAGGGAGAAGCTCCTTCCCAGTCTGTGCTCTTGGCCTCACCTTGACTCGGCACAGCCACGTGGGGCCTTCCTCGACCTACGGGCAAAGTACAACTTTGTTTTATTATAAAAAATAGAAAGCGGAAAATTAAATTCATTAGCTCCAATTACTAAATGATTCATCTGGCTGGTTAATGAAGCAGCATATTATGCTAACGAGATCAAGGCAAAGAATAACATGTGGGCGTCCGAGGCTGCAGGCGGGCAGCGTGGCAAACGCGCAGCCGAGGAGCCCTGCGCTCCGAGATGGATGGCGTGACCCGGGGAGACTGGGGCAGGGAGATGGGCAGATGGGAAGGGGCGGGAAGGGGCAGGAAGGGCCGCTCCCTTTGCGTCTCAGGCCTGAGGAGGCCAAGTCAGGATCTGACAGCACTGGGGGCGGGGGGCTGTGGTGGGTCTCACGCCCTTCTCCCCCTTTCTAGGTGTGTGTGTGGGGGGCTCATGGAGAGTTCAGTGGGGGAGCCCTGCTGCCAACAGAAACAGTGCTGGGTCAGCGTGCGGGAAGGTTGGGCTCCAGGCCCCTCGAGGCTCTAGAGCTTCAGGCAAGCTTCGGGGGTGGGATCATTGGGAACCGAGGGAACACCGAGAGGTTCCTCCTCTCCATGCTTGTGCTGATGCTGGGATCTGGGCTCCAGAGGGAAAGGGTGAGGTTCCTGAAGCCAGACTGTATTGATTTGGTTCCTGGTTCCTCCTGGTCCCGGCTTTGGGACCTCGGGCAGGCTTTTCCTCATCTGTAAAAGGGGCACCTTGTCACTTAAGTATCCGTCTTTTTTCTTAGTGTTGTTAGTGGTGGTTGTAGTAGTACAGCTGGCCTCTCCCGCAGCCACACCCTCCGGGCCGTTAGGGCAGCACGTACGGTTCCATACCTTTGCTCTGATCACATCCATTGTCCGTGGTTCTGGATGGGGGGCTGTGGGGGTGCTCAGGTAACCCCAGTGCCCACCACGCTTCTGAGCCCAGGGAGGCCATTGATGAATACTGCTGTGTAAAAGGATTTCTAGATTTTTCCATTTAATTCTGCTGAGCAAACCGTCCCTTGGGTCATTGCCAAAGCTGTCAACGACGGCAGGCCTGCCCTCTCCCCAGGCTCCACTGTCCGTACTTTGCTCCCTGGGACTCTGGCTCCTGCTCCCTGGTCTTCCTGGGCACTCAGCCCTGCCTGGCTGCTGGAAGCAGGTGGGCCCCCGCTGCGTTCCGAGCGGCTGCAAGATGACTCTCTCATCATTCCCACCGCTTGGACTGAGTCGGTCTGATCCTTACTTTGTAAAAAACATTTTGCCAAATAGCAAGAAGAACCCAATTTTAAAGGTCACCTCTTTTTAGGCTGTGCCGTGAAAGGAACCTGGGATTTTGGGTCTGAATCCCAGCCCTCCTATGAGCTCGGTGACTTGGGGCAGACCCCTTCGCCCCCTGGGGACTGGTGACAATAATGTGCCCTGCTACTGTCGGCTGTGGTTGAGAGTGAGGCCCTTCGGAAATGGCCAAGTGTTGGGTCATCTCTCCACGTCCACACGTGGGTTCTCTTTCCCATTCTCTGGAGGGGTATGAAAGTGGGGCATCTCGTGCTCACCAACTGCTTGCTTCCTGGGAGTTGGGCCCAGGAACTCGGCCAGTGGGTTGAACCTGAAAGCTGCCCCTGAGCACCGTCCCTTGGATGCTTCCTGCATGGTGGGCCAAGCAGCTTCGCACTGCAGCAGAATCAGGACAGGTGGAGGGAGCCACCCTCAAGCGTGAACCGGCTGAACTAAGCATTCACAGGTTTGAACGATGCAGAAGCAGACGTTTCAGACCGAGGCCCCTGCTGATCGATCAGCTCCATTGTAACAGAAACCAGTCATTAAGGCTCAGACCGTTCAGTTCCACCGAGAACTGGCGCCTTGCTTGGCTTCCAGGGAGAAAGCTCACGAACCAGGAAGGCTGATTGATTGGGGTGGGTGGCGGTGACTCTGCAGTTCCCAAGGCTCGTGTGCAGACCTGCAGTGGGCTGAGCTGGTGCTGACGTCATCCATTGGTAGCTCTAGACATTTAAAAACAGTGCTTGCTGTTCACCTTTTCCCTCTGTTTGAGAGGTCTCTTAGCAACGCACTCCTTGGGTTTGGAAGTGTGAGAGGCTGAGTGATGTGTGTGGCCAGAGCTCTGGGAGCAGCCGCTGGGCCGCTGTTCCTTCCATTTCCTTCTCTGCTCGCCTTCTGAGTGCCCCGCTGCGCAGCTAGCCAACAACACCCCGGTGCCACTGGGGTGGGCCCACTGTGCGCTCACAAGTCGCCTGAATGCTCGGTTGGCACCGGTGGTCCACCTGCGGGCCTCATCTAGTGAACCTGCTGTAATAAATACAAGCCATAGACGCCCCAGATCTTGGGTATGAGATAACCTTGACTTTCTGTTTTTCAAATGCCACTGGGTACACAGGGTGAGGAAGAAGTGAATATCCCTGGGCCTTGCCGTTCCCGCTGCCCGGGATGCTTCATGGATCCTCAGCTTACCTGAGCGGCCTGCCTGACCACGGGCCCAAACAGCGGCCTCCTCGTCCTCCATCCCCTCGTTCTCCTCCTGCTGCTGCCACCACCGGGCATCCTGGATGTTCTGCCGCCTGTTTCTTGCCCGTCTCTCAGGAGAATGCAGGCTCCACGAGGGCAGGGCTTTGGGCTCGGCTCTCTGCTGTGTTCTCGATGCCTCTGGCTTGGTCAGGCCAGCAGCGTATGCCCCGCGACGGCGCGCTGCGTGAGCTTGCGGACGGGTTGGAGGGCAGTGAGGGCGTAAGACCCCCCCCCCCCCCCCGCGCCTGGCGCTCTGTCTGTCTTTCAGCAGAAGCTGCCTTCACTCATTCCTTCCGTCTGGTCTCGCCGGGGACGGGGACGCAGGGCCAGCGTTTCCCCTTCTCTTCTCACCAGCCTCTCGTGTGGACTGTCCTTGGCTGGGCACGCCACCCGCCATTTAGAGTGCACAGCTGCTTTAGGAGAGGGCAAGGGGGTCGTAAGCACGCATTAAAGCCAGAGCGCAAACTGGTCACGGTGAAATCAGGCTGCCCAGGCCGGCCGGCTGAGCTTCTCTCCCAGGTTACCTGTTTCATTCATTCAGCACAGGTGGGGTGTCTGCTGCGTGTGTGTGAGTGCCGTGCCAGGCCCTGGGGACCTAGCGGGGGGTGGAAAGGGATGGGGCCCCGTACGTTGTGCTTGCATTCCATAAGGGAGAAGACACTGATGTTTATAAAACTGCTTCATGAATTACATTTTTGTACCTTATGAGGGGAGAGAGGGAGGGCCCCGGGAGCCTGCCTCGGTGGGTGGTGGAGAGATCTGGGCAGGCCTCCCTGAGGAGGTGACGTTTGAGATGGGATCTGAAGGAGAAATAGCCAGTGAGGGGTGAGCTGGTGAAGGGGGCTACTAGGGGGAGGATTCAGACAGGGAACAGAGTGCGGGGAGACCCTGAGGCAGGAAGTATTATGGTGTAATGCAGCAAAAGGCAGTATTTCTTCCTGCTTTGTGGTAATATCTGCTGCTTTTATTCTGGGGTCAAGGTTTCCAGACGAACCGTGCCTTCTGGAATGTTCTGACACCTTTTGGACATCCATGCCTTCCTTCCCTTGGCCTTCTTTGCCCAGGAAAGTCCCTGCACAGAGCGGAAGGGGGCAGTCCCCTCGCTGAGCCCTGGACCCCTGTCCATCTCTGCACTATGGCGGTTCCGCCCCCAAGGCTCTGGGTCGCCCCCCAGCAGAGGAAGTTCTCAGTCACAGGGTAATTGGGCTGAAGGCGTGAGAACAAAGAGGTGCCAGCAGTGGGCATGGTTCCCCTTCCCTGACTGAGCTGTAGGATGTGGGGTTAACATTCTGGAGCTTCTAACACAGCATGCCTCCTTTAACTATGGGAACTATAATCGCCCCACTGTATGCTAATTATTTAATAATATAGTTAGGTCTGAGTTGTAAGAATCCCGTCCCGGGTAATTACAGTGCATAGTGCTCTAATTAATGGTGTTAAAAGATCCATTTTCTAACCTTAGACTCTCACTGTGACTGTCATGAACAGCAGCGCTGTGTGGGTGGAGGGACAGAGTGACTTTCTGGTGACCACACCCTGATCTTGCAGTGATCTCTAACCAATCTCTATGGACCACGCCGGGGGGAGGCCCCCACCTACCTGTCCCCTGCCCTGCAGCTGTCACATTTGCATTGGGGGCCATCCACACAAACACTCATAAAACACACCTTCCTTCGGGGCACTCATTCTGCGTGGGAGAGTGTGGGACAGGTGCCCCTGTCCTCCCATGACATGTAGTCACGGTGGTAACTCTGCTCTCGGCAAGGCCTCCAGGACCTTCGGGATTGAAGTGCGTCGCCGAGTCCACCTGCTCTCTGAGAATCCGCAGAACTGGCGCTCGAGCAGCGTTGCTCCCATCAGCAGGGGTCCCAGCCGCTGTGCCTGAGAGTCCTCATCTTTTCTTTACCCGCTTGGCGGCTCCTCAGACCATGATGCCCCGGCCACCAGGGGCTGGTGGAAGACTCTTGATCACAGCAGACTGGCACTTGGGGCACAGGGCTTGTGTTTGATGAGCCTGATTTTTCACCTTTAAACTAGCTGTTTCGGCATGGTGTGGACAAAACCCCGGGGGTGGGGGCAATGACTGAGTATTGCACCACCTTCTGTGCTGACACAGACAACGCGGGTGACTTCCGGGGCCTGCGCCGTGCCTTCGCGTGGCTAATCTGATCATAAATGTTCCTTGTCCCATGACAAAGTCACTCCCCAGTGCAACTGTCCCAGGAAGGGCCCATCAGCTTAGACGGTGGCTGCTGATCTGGGTGTCCCGGTTCATCTCTACCACAATCGGAATTTCCCTTTTATGTGAGGATGTGTTATAAAGGGAAGCAAACCAACAGATATCTTTAACGTTTTAAGGACAGAATCTGTGACATAGCCTAATTTGTACAAATTCAAGACTCTTGCAGGCTCGCTTCCATAGGGGGCTGAGATAAATGGAGTGTGAGACAGCACAGGGCCTCTGCTGAAGTTGAGAGGGGAGGCGGTCTGTGGCGCCGACTGGCTGTGTGTGTCCAGCATCCTTTACTTTCCCCTCCTTTTATGGGAAGAGTCCCTCCTGCCTTTGGGAACCCCTTCATCAGGCTATGCACTCCTGGGGAGGCTGTGAGTCTCCGTGCACTGCCCCCTCCTGGTCACAGGGGGAAATGCATGATCCTGGAGGTGCAATGTGCCTCTCGTGGACGTGGGACAGAAACTAGGCATCCCAGGGCCAATAGAAAGGTGGTAGAAAAAAGAAACTGGCTCTCTGTAGGGCTGGCCCAGCGGGGCTGCCAGCAGCCCTGCACCGCGCCCCGGGCAGAAGACCCATCTGCAGCAGGAGAGGGTGGGACCAGGATGGAGAAGCAGGGACGAAGGGAGGTGAGAGGGCAGTGGCTGGCTCGCTGGCTGGGGAGAGACAGCGTGGAGAGAGGCGGGGAGAGAGAAGCGGAAAGAAAGACAAACAAGCTGAGAAAGACCCTCGGTTCACTCCCATCTGCCTGTCCACACACAGCTGGGTGGCAGATTCAGTCCCTGAGGTGCGGACTCTTGAGCTCGCCTTTAGTTTTGGGCTGCCCCGCCCCAGTGGTCCTCATTCCCTAATATGCTCCCTTTACTCGCACGGTCGTTTGAGGAGGGTTGCCATCAACTGAGAGCAAAGGGGTCCTGACTGGTCCCAGGAGGGAGACCTCCACAGAAATGCTTTCTGCTGCATGCTACGAGATACACTCAGAAGGGGCGCGTGACAAGGCTGCAGAGATTCGAGAGCAGCCACGTCGGAAAGGACTGAAGCTGCCAGTCTGTTTGGGAGTCCCCAGAATGGGGATGGCGGGGAGCAGCGACTTTGTAGGAGTTAAAAGATATTTCTTAGCAAAAACCACTCCCTGGTCATGGAGGCGGGAAAGGTGGGTTAAGTTGTTTCACAGGTTTTGGTTTTTTTTAAGCTGCAGGACTTTTCAGAGCCTTTACGATGCTGAGGGGCAGTGAGAGCCTTTAGGAGGGGACTGGAGAATATAGGATTTCCCAAACATTTCAAAGCCCTTTGAGTTCATTCCCGTTGCACAACCAGAGTCTCGCCACTGCACCAGTGGCTCCGTCTCCCACGTTGACCTAACCATCTGGGCTGGAATCGGGGGCCCTGCTCAGAGCTCTTCCGTAACCCTCTGCCTTCTTCCCGGCAAACATGCTGCCGAAAACAGACATGCGGACTTGACCGGGGAGGCCCTGCCGGCCGTGTGTGTCTCTGGCAGCGACAGTAGAGCATCGGCTGGGACGCGCCAATGGCCGGGTCTAAAGGAGATTGCACGGAGTGTTCCCATCTAATTCGAACAAACGTCGTAGTTGTCCCCAGGAGAGCAGGGCCTAGGTGACGTATGGCCACTATTACGGCACCCGGTTGGCCAAATGTCTTCAACGGTGATGGACGTTCATCTGGAAGGTCATTACCACAGGCATTGGAAATGCCCCCTAATTTTAGAAACACTAAATAATTCATATGGGCAGCTGAGAAAAAAAAAAATTCAAGGCCAATCTGTGTCGATTTACCCACAGTGAGTTTTGACTTGCCGCTGTCGGGTGCTGGGGAACAAGTCATGGGTGGCGCTGGAATGGCTTTGAGTTCTTGTTCTCCCACGAAATCAGCGGGTGTCCCCTCGTGAGGGTGCCTTCCTGTTCAGATGGGACAACCCCACAGAACACGATGCCGTGTTTCTTCTCTGTTCTTTTCATTTTGGGTCAGTGGTCCTCCGTGTAATACTTGTGTGCGTGTGCAGTGCATCAGTGCTGCGCTGCCAGCGTTATCCAGGGTTCCTGGCTGCGGAGGCCGGAAAGGCCACGAGGAAGTCCTCGTCGGTGTCCCCACTGCCATTCTCTACTGGCCTTCAGGAGTGGGTCTGAGTCCATCAACGCAAATGCCTGTTATCAAAGGGAAGAGATGACGAGGGCGACCCGTGGGGGCCACCTGGAAATCTGAAGCCTTCTGTGGAGTACGAGCCAGTTACAGCTAGAGACACATCTTAGACAAAGTTGTAGGTGCCTTTGGGTAAGCAAGAGGCAGGTAGCATCATGGGACTACCATGGCAACAGCTGCAACTATAACAGCTAAGGACCAGGGGCACTTTCCGTGCATCGGATGTGGCACAGGGAGAGGGCTTGGCCTTTGGAGTAGGGAGAGCCAGGCTTCAATTTCAGCTCTGCTGCTTCCCGCCAAGGTGTTCACTGGCCCACCAGCCAACTTCCTGGAGCCTCAGTTTCTCCTTCCAGGAAGGGAGGTGACAAAATCTTCCTTGTGAGTTATTGTCAAGTATAGATCCGTGTACATGAGACAACTTAAACCGAGCACACTGCAGAGCACACAGCATGCAATAGATGCTCATTGGGAGGGTCCTCCTCCATTGGCAGAGCCGCCCTGGGGCCGGTTCGCGATGCCGGAGGAAGCCCTGGGTGAGAGGGTCCGGGTTCCACCTCCATGTGCCTGGACCAGGGCTTGTATCAGGCTTGGGATCCTGGTTTGTCCCAGCTTCTCTGCAGCCGTGGCACCAGAGGGTCTGGGTGGGTGCGTTTTGCTCACTGCATGTCCCCCGAGCCTGCGTGGTGGGCCAGCGCCCACGCAGGGCCCAGGGACTCGGGGGGCAGTCAGGTATGTGCCCCTGGATGGTGTAGATGGGCGGGGCCAGAGCCTTGTCTCCATCCCTGATCTTTCCTAAGCGTCTCCCTGGAACCTACGAAGAAGACGTACCTGGGAGCCCCTGATATTCTTCTCCCGTGCAGAGGACATCATGGCCTCATGAAAGGACCCCCCTGCACAAAGCCCACAGTCAGGAAGTCACTTCAGTCCCAGTGTGGGGACTGCGCGAGGTCAGCGGACTAGAACCAAAGGGTAGTGTAGGCCATTCTCTGGGAAACTGAGACAGAAGTGAGTTTTTTCCCCTTCTGTTTTCTTTTTTCTTTTTTTTTTTTTTGCTCCTGAGTGGTCCCAGTCACCAGGGCTGTTCTCTGTGCTCTCAGAGAAAGGACCACCAGCACCCCATCTGAGGGCCCCTTTATCCCCCAGGGGCCCCAGCTCCTGGGGCTTATTAGGGCAATAAACAGAGATGGTGTATCATAGAGGCTGTTGTCCCCCTGCCAGCATTAAATAATTCTAGTGGCTGCTTGATGGGGTGAGGCAATTACGATGCATTTTTCATTCAATCAACAGAGTCAATTAATTGCTTTGCTCGCATAGGAACAACCAAAAACAAATCCCGAAGCCTCCTTGTTAAACAGCGAGCGCCCTGGATAGGCTGCTTTTAAATCCAACATTTACATGAAATTATCTTCTTATATAATTAACAGCTCCCGGTTAATAAGCATGCCTCGGATGGAAGAGTAGCCCTATAAATGAACAAAATGAAAAAGCACCATTTAGCATGCGCAAGGTAATAGGAGCAAACAGGCTCCATCAGGACTGAGAGGCTGCTAGACTTGCTTCCAGAGAGCCGTTCAGAGGCGTGTGGCCAGTTGGGAATGAGAGAAAAGTGGGGTGGGGAGGCGGTGGGGAGAGAGAGAGAAAGGGGGAGAGAGAGAGAATGAGAGAGAGGGAGAGAGAAGAGACAGAGAAGAAACCATCATTTAAAAATCTCTTCCATGAAAAATATGGGTATTTCCGGTGTTCCCCTAGGAAAGCTCCTCATATATTGCTAAATTTTTGTTCCCCCAATGAGGAAAGGGTCTACATTTCCTTTTTTGCTCACAAAAAAGGGAAAGTCTGGAGTGAGTGGATGCAAGGCCGTCTCCTAAGCGGTCCCGAGGTGTGACTGGTCAGGTCCAGCCTGAGAACAGCTGCCACGTCGGGAAGAAACCGTCCGCGGGACTCCCTGGGAACTGGTGTTGCAAACCAGCGAGGAAAGAGAGGGGGCTGCCACCATGGGTGTGACTGTGCCCCGGGGGATTCTGTAAAGCAGGAGGCAAACCATGCCACCCCTGGAATGAGGTATTTATGCCTTCCTCAGGGAGGCTCATGACCCTGCTTTTCTGTTGTAATGGAAAAAAGGATATATATTTAGGAAAACAAATTTTGTTAAAGAAAATCTCTCCCTTAATGACAAGGGGAACTCTCAAATGCCAAAACGAAACCCAAGATGGGAGGCACCCCTCTGGGTATTTTGAAGGGGCCGGGTCCTCTGGTGTCAACGGGGCCTGGCAGATTATTCTCCATCCTTGGTGGGGACATGGTTTTGGGTCAGGTTAGAATGATTTGTGTCACATTCAGGTGCAATTAACCCCAGTGCTTCTCACAGTTCCGGAGACAAGAAGTCTAGGACCGAGGTGCTGGTGGCTAAGCTGGTGTCAGGTGGGGCCTCCTCGCTGGGGCCCCATGGCCGGGAAAGGGCATCTCTCTCATGTCTCTTCCTGCGAGGACACTCATTCCATTCACGAGGGCTCCACCCTCAGGGTCTGGTTACCCCCCGAAGTCCCCACCTCCAAATACCATCCCATTGCGTGGTGGGCCTTCAGCATGTGACTTTGGAGGGGACACAAACAGTCCACAGTGGAACTAACAGTATCAAAAGGCACCCTAAAAAGAGTGAAGATTCTTTCATTCTTTCACACAAAGAGACTCACAATAGCCAGTGGGGCTGAAATGTAAAGGATGGGAAAGCCTGCGCGCCGGTGTGGCCAGGAGCCACGGTACGTGTGTGTCCACGTGCACTCTGGAAGGCGGTGTGGCTGCATCTCCTAAAGCTGAACACACACTGGGCCCAGCAGCCCCCCCAACTCATGCTCCAAGCGGTGCGTGTGCACACATGCACCCAAGGCACACGGGGGGTGGTCAAAGCTGCCCTCTTTGTAATGACTGCAGACCTGATGGTGCCCGCCGCCCACCTACTGCAGGATGGATAGGCGTGCGGTGCGTTCTCACTCGGTGGGGTGATGTGCGTGGTGAGGGTGCGTGCCCACCACAACCTGCAGCCCGGTGGGCGGACCTGGAGCACAGCGCAGGAAGAAGCCAGACCCAGGCGAGCACGGGGCACGGTTCCACCTGTGTAAAGGACCAGAGCCGGCACAACTGGTCTGTGCCATATTAGAAGTGGTGAGGGGACATCCCCCAGGGGAGGGGATAGTGATGGGCAGGGGACACCAGGGGACTCCTGGGGCTGGTGAAGTTCTGTTTCCTCATCTGGGTGCCGGGAGGGTACGTGTGTCTGTCTGTGAAAGTGTTGGGCACTTGTGATATCTGCTCCTTGCTGAACATGCGTGATGTTTCTATGTAAAGTGAAAAAGGGGTGGAGCTGCTCCAAGGTGACTGTGTGACTGCATAGCAGGTTGGGTGGTGGCCCTTCAAAGACACGCCCATGCCCCAGCCCTTGCAGCCTGTGGATGCGACCTTAGTTGGAAACGGGGCCCTTATGGATGTAATTAAGTTAAAGGTCTCATGGTTACTCTGGGTTACCTGGGTGGGCCTCCAATGCAGTGGTTAGTGTCCTTGAAGAGACGCAGTGGGACGAGAGGACAAGGCCATGTGAAGACAGCCAGGGAGTAGAGCGATGCAGCCTCAAGCCCAGGAATGCCTGGAGCCTCCAGAGGGACCCCGGGTCAGCTGACCCTTTGATTTTGGACTTCTAGCCACAGCGCTGTGAGAATAACTTTCTGCTGTGAGTGCCCCACTGTGGTAATTTGTTACAGTGGCCCCAGGATGCTGAGCACTAACACAGCCAGGAAATGCGGTTCTAATAGGGCAGAGGGTAGAGGACATTGTTTTAGGCGGGGGTGCAAGTTTGCATGTTTGGGGCAGTGATTTCAAAAGATCACCTGGTCCTTCTGCGGAGAATGAATAGTGGGGAAGGAGACAGGAGCCGGAGGAAGCCTAGCCCTTTACTGTTCAAAAAACACAACTCCATGCACGAATCAATTCCTTTAAAAAATTCCATTTCTTTGACTAAAGTTTAGTGGATGGAAGATGAGAATGGGCCAGGCCCCATCCTCTGTTCTCCAAGACTCAGGCAGGGCAGGGGCAGAGTGAGGGCTTGGCCCATTTATTTTTATAAATATCTCTATTTATTTTTAGAGAGAGAAGAAGGGAGGGAGAAAGAGAGGGAGAAAGAGCAATGTATGGTTGCCTCTTACATGACCCTCACTGGGGACCTGGCCTGCAACCCAGGCATGTGCCCTGACTGGGAATCGAACCTGGACCCTTTGGTTCCCAGCCTGCGCTCAATCCACTGAGCTACACCAGCCAGGGCTCCTTCTTTCTTTCTTAATTTCAACTTTGCTGAGGTATAACCTTCACACAGTAAGAGCACAGGTCTGAAATGTAAGTTCAGCGGGTTCTGATGGACACTATTACAGTCACATCACTGACCCCTCCCGGAGCATTGCCCTTTCCTCCCCCCGCTCCTCTCAAACGCTGATCTGGTCTCTGTTAGCATAGATTGATTTTTGCCTCGTCTTGAATGAACATCATATAAGTTAAATCATACACTTTGTACTCTTTTATGTCTGCCTTCTTTCATTCAGCATGGTTTTGAGATTCTTTTGTATTGTTGCTAAGCACTGTGGACACTTTGATTGTTGCATAGTCTTCCATTGTATAGATATACCACAGTTTGTCTGTTCTTTTGTGGGTCAACATTTTAGTTATTTCCCATTTTTGTTATTATGAATAAAGCATCTACAAATATTTATGCATAAATCTTCGTGAAGACATATGTCTTCTTTTCTCTTGGGTGAATGCATGGAATGTTCAGGGAATAATTAACTGTATAAGATACTGCAAAGTGCTTTTCCAAAGTAGTTTTGTCACTTTGGAATTTTTACTGTTATGCCAGCAGGGTATAAAAATTCTAGTGGCTTCACATTCTTGTCAACACTTGGTATTAGCAGCCTTTATTTGTAGCCATTCTAGTGGTTACAAAGTAGTATGGCACATGGTTTTAATTTGCACGTCTCTGACAACTAATGATGTGGAACATCTCTCCATGTGCTCACTGCCATCTGTAAATACTTTGCAAAGTGCCTGTTCAAGTCTTTTGCTCATTTGATTTATTGGTTGGTTTATTTTGCTGTAAGAATTGTTTATATATTCAGGATATAAGGCTTGTCTTATAGATACATGCTTTAAAATATTCTCTCTCAATCTGTGACTCTTTTCACTTCTTGAAATGGGTTTCTTTTGAAGAGCAGAGCAGAAGTTCTTAGACTTGATGACGTCCAGTTTATGGTTTTATTCTTTTAGAGTTAATACTTTTTGTGTCCTCAAAAATATTTGCCTACCATGGGATCGCGAAGCTTTTTCTTGTTTGTTTTCTTGTAGAACTATTTCAGTTTTGGCTTTTACGTTTAGGTCTGTGATCCATTTCAAGTGATCTGTGTACGGTGGGAGGTGGGGTAGGTTCGTTGACACTTCTCAGCTGAATCGGAAGGCACAGGCAAGCAGGTGAAGAGGGCAGGGAGGCGGGAGGTTGGCTCACAGCTGTAAGCTAATTCGGCATTTACTTTGAGAATGTACTGGGTGCCGGTCACTGTGCTAAGTTCTGCAATTACATAATGGTAGCGAAATAGACATGTTTCCTGCTTGTAAGGAATTTATTATCTAGAGAACAGAGAGACAGACATGAAAGAATCACACAAGTAAATGCAAAACGACTGCTGTGTAGGAACTAAGAGATAGAGGTCCTAGCGTCACATGTCTTTGGGGGAGATGATGCTATTGTGACCATGTGGAGCTCTGAAGGAAAACAAGGAGGTACCTAGGCCCCGGGGTGGGGGTGGCGGGGCAACGTGCCTAGTGCCTGGTCGGAGGCCTGTATGTGGGGGCCTGGTAGGTGGGGGCCTCATAGGTGGTGCTGAGAGTTTGTTTCACTCAGAGCACAGTGGGAGGGCCCTGAAAGGGTGAGTGTGTACCACATGCGTCTGCTGGCGTGTTGCACACACTTGCTGCACGGGAAGGACGCACAGGGGTGCACAGCAGGTGTTCTTGCAAGGTCACACGCCTGTGTTGATGGTGGTGCTGCGGTTGGGAGGCCTTGCACTCCTGCGTGCATGAACCTGACCCAGTCATGAGAACCTCGGTCGATGTGGCTGTGACCACACCAAGGTGGGGTCCCACCCTCCACAGGAATGAGGTGATGAGACACGGGGGCCGAGCTGTTTCATACCCACAACCTCACTTCACTGCATGACCATTTGGTCGGGGAGGAGTTACGGCTGTTTATATTCCTTAGAGCTCCATACTTTAATAGGGGAGGAACCTGAGGGTCACGCGAGGTGGGAGCCTTGCTCGCGAGTGCTCAGCCAGGCCAGAGTTAACCCTGGTTCTCCTGCTCCAATGACCCCTCCTCCCCAATAGCATCAGAACCAGGAGTCACATCCAAGTTCGATGTGTTTTTCCCAGGCTCTGAACTTCCCACAGGCTGGTGCAGTGGGGCCGTTTCCAGGGTGGCAGTGTGTCTGGGGATTGGGTTGTGAACAAGTGCTTGGTGGCGGCGCTGAGACAGTGGGGTCCGGTGACCCTGGGCTCGGTGACAGCCTTTTACGACGGCTAAACACCCACCCAGTGACCTCAACTCTTTTGCAACTACCTGGGAAGACAGACCAGGAGCATCCTGAATGGGTCCAGAGAGGACAGGCATGCTGGAGAGAGCCCCGGACTTGAACCCAGGCAGACCTGCATCCCAATCCTGGGCCTCCGCTCAGCAGCCCTGACACCTGAGCAAGGCTTGGCCTCCCCGGGCCTCAGTTTCCTTGTCTGTAAACCACAGGTCCGTGGTAGTTGTAAGAAAATAATGGGATGACCATTTTATGTGAAAACATTATTCCGGCGCTTGGCTCACAGTAGGAGCTACTAAATGTGAGTTTCGGTGGCAGCAGCATTGTTCTTATCATTACTGGGGGGGAAGTTAGTCGCGCGGTCATGGCGCCATTATCACCAGCATTACTAAGGGGAAAAGGACATGTTGATTTATTCCTCGGGAGGTCCTCTTTCTGTGCGCCAAATGCCTGGTGGGGAGCGACACAGCACTCCGAGGGCGCTTACGGTTTTGCACCGCAAGACTGATGTGTGGTAATAACCCTCCGGGCGCGGGTGGCATTTCTCCCTTTGCAAAGCACTGTCACCTCTCTTATTGAGTTTTGTCCCCAAACAACCCTCGGAGGCTGGCGGGGCGGGCGTGATTATCCCCGATCTCCGGAGGAGGGGACGGAGACCAGGAACACGGCCGCTCACCCAGGATTACAAGGAAAGGTGGCCACAGGGGCAGGGTGAGGACTTGGCCGGGTCTCCCTTGTTCGCTGCAGCACCCTGTCTGTGCAGTGTCCCCTCATAATCCTGATGGCCGCCATTCGTCAAGCACCTACTGCATCCCGGGCCCGAGGGCAGGTTAGGGACAGCGTGGGTGTGTGTTAATTCATCTCATCCCCTCCATGGTCCCACCAGGCAGGTTGGTATTGGCCTTATTCACCCATGAGGAGGCTGGCCCCTCAGAGATCCCCCGCTGGTTAGGGAGAGCTGGTCTGGGATTCCCATCCCAGCCAGCCCGATGGCAACCTTGCTCTCTCTTCCCTCTCCTATGCTGCCCCTGAGAAGAGAAAGGGACCCCCAAAGTGTGAGCAGCAGGAACGGCCCGGACAGACCCGGGTTGGACTGGTTTCCTATTTTAACGGGGCTGAACGAAACCTTTATCTTCATGACCGTCGCTATCACGGCTGGGTGGATGTCTGGGTATCTGTTTAGGAGCTAACAGGTTTAGTTTTATTGTTTTGTCAAAATAGTGCAGAAATCAATATATCTCCATAATTCAGTGTTATACCAAGAGGCATTTTTGTGCCATATATAGCAAAAATTGTATTATACTTTTGAGATCAGAGGTAATGATGACAAAGCGTTCTGTGTTCAATTCCAGCATTAGCGTCTGGTTTGAACAAAGCTTGAAATATGATCTCGGAGCTAAGAGGCTTTAATATTAAGATCTTTAACTGTAATTTATGTGACAGAAGATAGGGTTTAGCATAATAAAATGTAATGGGCTCCTCAAATGAAGAGGACGAGAGACAATTGAAAACAAGGTAAAAATGGTAAATTATAAATAATGGTAAATCTACCTTTATGTTGTTACTTCATTTATTTTTGATTTGTTAGATAGGCTCTATAATTCCTCATTTTCCCGTGTTTCAGGGCAGGACATTTCTCAAATGGTGTCTATTTGAAATGTGAGCGCAGAATCACCGGTGGCCTCAGCCGGCTCTTCGGGGGCGCGAGCGCCCCGTGTCCTGGGTGCTGAGCTTTGGTCTGTGCGATTCTACTAATCTGTTCCGTTGCTCTCTCTGTCTCTTTCTCAGCCTCTAGTAGTCAGTGCTGTGACATAAAATTGTCTACAAGTGACACATACATGAAGGATTTCAGACCCAAACCTAGACAATCAAGTTCACAGGAAGGAGAGGAAGCAGACTTGCGGGCTAGGGGGGCGCAGGGGGCTCCGGCTTTGGGCTTCCTGGCTGCTAGGGGTGGAGAGTTTGTGGAATTTTGACCACCCCATTGAAAGGGAAAAGGTGGTAATTTTTCAGAGGAGAGGATTTCCAGGAATGTAACCTGTGAGGTCTTGGATAATCAACTTCTACTTGTTAGTCACACTTCATTCTCAAAGTCGGCTTGCTCTCAAGACTTGGCAATAAACAGGCCGAGGCAATACCGAAGTTAAGCACGGCCTTGGGGCTGCGGTTTTTTGGAGAAAAGCCCCGTTCAGTCCTGTTTAGTGGCTGTGAGTCCCACCCCGCCCCCGTGGCTAGTGCCGTCTTAGCAGGACGGGGTCCACTCTGTGTAGAAGACTTGCCCCCCCAAGAGGACAGAGAGCCGTGAGAGAGAGCTAGAATTCACCTCTACAATGGGCAAAAGCATTGTGCGTTTTCTGTACTTATTCCTGAAGCATTCACTTTGACTTCAAAGAGATATCAGAGGAATTAGGTAGCCAGGACTCTCCCTCTCCTTGCCGGGGTGGGGTGGGGTGGGAGGGGGCTGGGATGGGTCTGGCAGCCCAGCCCCCAGACCAAATGGGCAGTTGGCCTGCTTCCTGCGGTGTTGCCAACTGCATTTATGCTGCCTGCTCTTACAGCTGCATTTGCCTACAGGGGTGACTTCTCTGAGGCTTGCCTGAAGACACCCCTCCCCCCACACCCCTACCGATCTGTCATGATCACCTGGGGACCTCTCCAAGTAGTGACTTTTACAGTGTGGACATCCTGGGAGAACTGTCGCAGGATGTGGTCAGGCACCAGGGTCCTGGGCGGGCTGCCTTACCAGGGTGGCATTGCCCCAGGCTCACGAAGGCCTGCTTAGGAATCCCAGCAAAAAGGAATTTAGTAGAGGAGGTGGGGGTTTTCTTTCCTTTTCTTTCTTTCTTTTTTTTTTTTAAATTTTATTTATTTTTAGAGAAAGGGGAAGGGAGGGAGAGGGAGAGAAATATTGATGTGTGGGAGAAACATCAATTGCTTGCCTCTTACATGGGCCTGCAACCCAGGCATGTGCCCTGACCAGGAATCGAACTGGGAGAACAAGGCTCAACCAGCTGCGCCATGCCAGTCAGGGTCAGGTTGTTGGGGTGTGCGTGCCTGGGAAGGGCTGGGAAACAGCGTCTCCCCTGTGCCCATCCTGGGCCTCTGCAGCCTCAGGGGCGGCAGGAGGAGGGGGACCACCTCTGCCAAGCTCCCTGGCCTGTGGATCCAAAGTGGGTGACTGGACCTCAGTCCATAGGTTCGATCTCTGCCTGCCTGTCCGCCTGAAGCAGCCACTGGAAAAGAATAACGGCTCCTTCCTCCTTTCCACCTTCCACATCATGCAGAGCAAGCTCGTTCCCTCATTGGCTGACCACAGCCCCTCAGGGAGGGTTTCTGATTCAGCCTGGCTTTGTCCCTGCGCTGCAGAGGGGGCCGTGCGGCAGGCCACCGAGATCTAGGGCGTTCTCTTACCTCTGTCCAAGGACCTGGCCTTTCTTCCCCCGTGGCTGCCGGCCCACAGAAGCTCGACCATGGGCACGTGGTAGGGGACCTTGTTGGCTTTGCCCGAGGTCAAGTCCTGCTCATCCACCCCTGCTTCCCCCAATTTTCTGAGCTTGTTTTCTTTTCTCCCTTGCAGTCTTGGAGCGCATTCACGCTCTCACTTTGCCCCGGTCTTCCCAACTCCCACTCCTCCCCGGGTCTCAGCTCCAATGTCACACATGTCGGGCACCTGACCCCGAGGCCTGGGCAGGCCCATTGTTTGCGCTCACGGGGCCTCCCCTCTTCCTCGTGGCTTGTATCACATGTGTAATTAAATGCTCCTCTGTGTAATTACTTGTTTACTCTCTGGTTCCCTGCCAGGTTACATTCCACGAGGTCAGGAGCTGGGTCTTTCTCGTTCGCTGCTCTGTTCCCAGAATCCCCTGCAGCATGACCCTCAAAAAAGACTTGTTGTTTGAATGGAGGGGTGAAGCCACGCTGTCCATTCTTTTCAAAGCTAGATCATTGCTTGGGGGGAAGCTTTGTAGCAGATGAGCAGGCGCAATTCAGTAACAACGATTCATCCTCCCTCCTGAGTTGTAAAGTACCTTCCAGCTTTCTATTCACTCATTCATTTACTCGTGCATTTACCTCAGAAGTATTTCCAGAATGCCTGCCATGTACAGGACACAGAGTAGGTCTGCAGTTTACTTAAAATTTTACAATGCCAGGCCTGACGCTGAGAACAGCAGACAGACCAGCCTCTTCCAAGCGGCTGAGAGTCGGTTTCCTTCTGCGGCGCCACACTGCCCGAGGCCACGGCACGTGGGCTTTGGAGCCTCCAGGAAGATGCAAATGCAAGCAAAACACAGGATTATCATCATCATTAGCGCATTGTTCTGGGCGCGCCATCTAAGTGGTAGATTCATAACCAATGAGTATTGGGAATATAGTCATCAGTAAGAACTGTCAGGCATAATTATGATTTTTGGCAACTTCCTCCCTCCCTGTGCCAGTGCTGTGCGTTCGGCACTGACTTTTACAGCCGCTGGAACACTTCATTAGCAGGAAACCACTGTGGATTCAATGAAATTCTGTAGCCCAAGGAAACCTATCAGTGGGTCAATAGTCCAGAACGTGAGAAGTGGTTCACAGGGAATGTGATTTATGAAAAAGTTTTCCGACTTTGCAGCAGTTTTCTTTGAATCCATAAATGCGGTAGTCTAAATATTTACTCACGGGAAGCAAACCGCCACACCAGATGTGGGGTGTGGAAAGCAGAAAGCAGAGGGGTGCTGAGGAGGCTTCCGTGGGGCCGCCTTCTGGCCCTCCTCCCTCCACCCCTTCACCTGCTGCTTCTGAGATCCCAGGCCTTTGCCCCCCAACCCCACTTGCAACGCAGGGGAGGGCACGCTGCCTAACGATGCCTCTCGAAAGAGAGAGACCCAGCCAAGCCCCGCATCCAGCAGAGAGCTCTGTGACTTCTCCCTTCCAGGGTCCTGTCCGCACCCGGGATGGCAGAGGTCGGTGCGTTCCCCGGAGAAGTTGTCATGGCTTCGCGGAGAAGCAGCTAAAGGGATGGTTATGTGATTCAGATATGGTCTGTCTTTGGCTGATTCTTTGGCCTGAACTGGAGTTTCTTTCTGCAGGTGTTTGTTCTGTGCGGTTATAGCCAGGACTTTCCAGGGAAACGGAACCGAGAGGATGCACGTTTGCATTTGTTAGGGGCTGGCTCATGTGATCCTGGAGGCTGAGTCGCCCACGGTCTGGTGCAGCTCCAATGCGAGTCTGCAGGCCCGAGACCCAGGGGAGCTGGTGGTGTGAGTCCTGGTCTGGGGGCAGGAGGAGACCCACGTCCCAGCTCAAGTGGGCAGGGACCAATCCTCCCTCCCCGGCCTTCTGTTCTATTCAGGCCTTCAAAGGATGGGGTGGCACCCACCCACGTGGGGGAGGACAACCTGCTTTATTGAGTTCCCGCGTTCATATAGAACACCCTCACAGACACACCCCACGGCGCCCCGTGTCCTGTCAGGCACACCCCAAAATCCACCGTCCCCTGTGCTTGCTATAGCCTGGAGGCCTCTGAGGGCTCAGCCCTGCCCTGGCTTCTCCTTGGTCGATGTTGCAACAGGGGTGGGCAAAGGTTCTCGGAGACTTGCATCCTGGACCCAGGGCAGAAATGATGGTCAGGGCGTGAGGACGCTGCATCTCAGGCTGCTGGCCACTCGGACGCCGTCCTGGCTGACGTGTTTCCATTCAGCAGTTGTGCAGAGGCTACTCGCAAAGCTCCCATCTGGTTTTGAGCCTCTGATTCACTTTTTCAACTGGATGAAAGGTTCATGTATTGTGGCCCCATCGGTGATGAGCCACCACTGCTGCCACTAGGGGCCGTGGGGGATGGTGGTCCCAGTGGGGCCGAGCCCTGTGTCGGCCAACTGGACCCAACCGTGTCAGACTGAGCGGGGGGCGGGCGAGGGGACAGGGGCAGACAGAGAGTCGCACATGCAGAAGGTGCCTTCTGAGGACGTAGGAATGAAGTGCTTCCCTAGCGAGTTTGCACGGCTCCCTGGGGGAGAGGAGACGCGCTGGCGATGACAGGGGAGGCAGCAGGCGGGCTCGGTGGCTTTGCAGCTGCAGGCTTACCGGTGCCGCTGCACACGGATCCAGAGCAGCCCACAACACCAGCAGCCTGGTGGCCCACGGCCGGCACGTGGTGCCAGCCCTGTGGGGACCTGCCAGTGTGTCCCCGGGGAGGAGTTTGGGGGTGGGGAGGTGGCCCTTTCTGCCCAAACTCCTGTCCCACGAGGTCTCTGCTCTGAGCTTTTCCTTCTGCCTTTGAGTGCAGCCTCGTCCTCCCCACGGTCAGCGCCGCCTGTGTCTCCCGCCTCCTGACTGTGTTGCCTGTACCCCTGCCTGAACCCCTCCCCCTCTACAGGGCCACAGTCCACCTGGCCTTCAGGGCTCAAGGTTTCCCTGAGCCGTACGTCCTCCTCGGCCCTGTTGATGCCTTTGCCCCGGTTCTGTCCCTGAGATGGGACCAGGGTCACCTGGCCAGCAGCCTGTCCATGGAAATATGTGTGGTTCCTGCATCCTTCCCACCCAAACCTCCACTCCCAATGAAGCCTCAAACCCCTGTCTGTGTCCAGCCCATCACTGTCCCCAGGAATCAGGCCATTGCACAGCAATTTAGGTGCCTGACCTTGACCTTTACTCCTGCAAGTCTTCCCAGACACCTTTAGAATGACTTGTAAAATGCAGATGCTTTCTTGGGAATGTGGGGATTTGTGTGAGCCTGAAGCCAGAGGGGGAGGAGGCAGTGGGGGACTCTGGCTTCCTCACAGCGGTGGCTCACGCTCCCAGCATTGCTGAGAGGCCTGGCAAAGCCTGCTAGGGAGTGGACGCAGCAGTTTAGGAGGGCCAGGGTGCCCCACGCACCAGGGCAGCCCCCACTGAGTGTCCAAGTTCACACACATCCCCCCATGACCTCTGCCTCCTGACACCGGCTCTCCCTCCCTTCTCCTCTGTCCCAGCTGCCCGCAGAGCGGGGGGCTTTGTTCCGGGTCTTCGGTCACCTCCCCCTTCGCAAAGGGGCCTCAGCCTCTCTGAGGAAGAGCTGGACTCGGACAGGGCTGGAGGGGCTCCGGAGAGAGCGGGCTGGGCAAGGGACAGTCCAAGAGGCCGTCCATTTGCACTCAGCTCCTGCCTGGCTTTAGTCTACTCATTCACTTCACAAGTCCAAGGGCCATTTTTTCAAAGACAAATTTCCTTCATGTGGAGAATGTATGTGAATGACATTTGTTCTCGTTGGGGTGGGTTTCAAGATATCTTTTGTTGTCACCTCCAATATTCAGTACGGAAAGGGCCCTTTCCCCATCGGCTGTTTTTCCTGGGACTTTCCTGAGACCTGCGTGTTGGGGGGGGGGGCGGTGCAGGGGGGTTGTCACCCACCAGCTCCTCACATGGAGTCCTTTAGAGACAGAAACCCTCCTAGTCTGAGATTCCTGAAAGGAAGCTTTACTTCCTCCACCTCCACCACCTCCATCATCGTCATCTTCATCACCATCATCATCACCATCATCATCTCTTTATCTAAAGTGAGGGAAATGCCTGTGTCTACCCAACTGTGCACCTTTAATTCTCACGGCTCTCCCCAAACCCTTCTCGAAACAGCCGGTGTAACAGGTTTTAGGATTTGATTACAGCACCATCTACTGGGTGCTGGGTTTCCCATTTTCCTGGGCCTTTGCTGCCCCTTGGGTTTTGCTCCTTCTTTCTGTTCTTTCCTCCCCTCTCCTCTGTTCTCCCTCCTAGGGAAAGTACCAATTGTTCGTTTAAAAAGGTGCCATCAATTAATTCACAACCGCACAGCTCTTCTGAAGTGACGAAGAGCTTACATCCCTTGCCAATAAATACTTACGAAGACAATGGCCTGCGCTCGCTGCGATGCATTTCATATAATTATTTCCTGGGATCAATACTCTCATCAGCGGGCTCAGTGATGGGGACATCACGGTAATGAATGGCCGGGCGCCGCGGCCGTCAGAAGTGCCGTCCTCAGCCCTGAGCCGCCCAAGGGCACGACGGGAAGCGGGGCTCTGCCTGGCCGAGGGATTAATCACAGTTATCCCCGACTCGGATGCGTGCGGCTTGCCTTCCTGCGGCAGCCGGCCCCGCATCGATCAGCACGGGATCCTCCTGCACCACGGGCCGCTCTCCTCGCTGGGTGGAGGAGGGCACGAAGGACTCCACGTCTGTGGGGGGGAGGGGACAAATTGGATTAGTCACGCTCAGGAAGTGAAGACACTGAATCACACCAGAGCATTCCTGGCGTGTGTTTCTGGAGGCCAGGCGGGGGGCTCCGGGGCTTTGGGAATGGACGGTGAGGTGTCTGTTGGGTAGGGGCCAAGCCTTGCCCTGGGCCCCGCAGTGTTGGTTGTGGGCACTGGAGAAGCAAGGAGCCAGGCCAGCAGTGGGACGGGGACTTCTGTGCTGTGGCCTTCTTCTTCCTAGTTTCCTGAGGGGCATTGACCTTGCTTTTCCAGAGACCAGTGGCAAAAGCCCTGGCATCTGGGGCGCCCTGAGCTGCTGACTGATGTGGACTGTGCAGCGGCGGGGGCCGTGGCTGCATGCCTACAATGGGGGGGGGAGGGTTCAGGCCAGATGTGGAACCAGCCAGGCCCCTCCACCTGCCTTAGCAAAGGCAACTCAATCTCTGCATTTCCTTCCCTCCCGACGTGGAGGTGATGGTGGTACAGAATGTCCTCGTCCATGAGCATTTCCCCTCGTAGACGGCGGCCCCAGCTTGGCCCTGGCTGGTCTGTTTGGGCAAGGCTGGGTCTCACGTTTTCACCTCTGCCCCTTCCCCGAGGCTGCTCTCTCTGCTGGCTGTGCCCTCCTCCCCATTCTTTCCCTCTAAACCCCAGCTCGCCTGGCAGCTTCGACTCGAGCCCCTCACTGACTCCCAGAAGTTAGTGTCCCCTCTTCCCAGCCCCACTGCGTGGCCCACCCCTGGATTGTGGGGTATGTCACTTCCACTTTAGCTTTGTGCCCACCCGCTCTCTCTTCTGATCAAGAGACCAGGAGGCCCTGCCTCCCTCGCCTTGGTGTCTTGGAGTCTCTCTAGCCTGACACGCAGCGTTCTCGGTCTAGTTTGTTCACTCCTGCCCTAACCTGTATTGACTGTGCTGAGCGCTTTCTTTATTCCAGGTGCTGGGCTCACAGCGATGAGCAAAGCAGCCTTTTCTTGTCCTCGGGGAGCAGGCAGTCTGATGGGGGAGGCGGATGTGCATCAAATATCCCACTAGCACCTACACACAATAAGGATGGGTACTGCGGAGAAGGTCAGCAGGTGTAATGGGAACTGACCTCAGAGACCTGGGCAGGCTTCTTGGAGGAGGTGGTACTTGACCCGAATCTGCAGGGTGGAGCAGAGGGATGGAATGAAGGCGGGTGGGGAGAGTGTATCAGCAAAGGGAAGAGCGCGAGGGAAAGCGTGTGATCGCGTGGGTGCTTGGCAGGTGTAGGAGGAATCGCGCCCCTCAAAAGACACACTGAAGTCCTAACCCCCCGTTCCTACACACGTGACCCTATTTGGAAGCAGGGTTGTTGTAGTCGTGGTCGAGTGAGCGCACAGCCACACTAGGGTAGTGTGGGCCCTTCGTCCAGTCTGGTCGGTGCCTGAATAAGAAGGGTGGGGAGAGACACACAGGGAGAGGAGCCATGTGAAGACTGGTCACACGCACGACAGCCAGGTGATGACAGAGGCTGATGGCAGGGCTGAGCTGGGAGCACAGGGCTCCAAGTAATGCCACAGGGTAGGAAGCAGCAGGAAGGGGAGGCTTCCTGGAGGAGGTGGCACTTGACCTGAATCTGCAGGGTGGGGCAGAGGGACAGAATGAAGGTGGGTGGGCAGGCGGGCAGGAAGAGCAAGTCCATGAAGGAAAGAACATCACTGTCCCCTAGAGTCTAGAGAGGGAGCATGGCCCTGCTTGCACAGTGTGGCGTTGGCTTGAATTTTCCGTAAATTCACCCCAGCACTTCCCTTTCTCAGGGAGTGCTGGGTTAGTGTCCCGGGGCTGCTGGAACAAGTGACCACACCCTGGGTGACTTGATACAGCAGAACTGGGTTCTCTTGCTGCTGTGCAGGCCAGAAGGTCCAGACTAGCCTCGTGGGGCCTAAACCCAGGTGTGGGCAGGGCAGGGCTCTCTGGGCAGGCTCCAGGGAGGACCATTTCTGCCTCTTCCGACTCGGGTGCCGCCAGCAGTCCTTGGCTGGCAGCCACATCACAGCGGTCTCTGCCTCTGCAGCCTCCGCAGCTTCTCTGCTGTATGTCTGCGTCACATCTTCCTCTACCTCTCCCGGCACGGCATGCAGGGGGCTCCCCGAGCCCTCCTCTCCCCGAACCCTCACCAGCGCTCCTGGGCCGGTCCAGGGGGCCCACCCTGCCCCTCACCTCTCCCGAGTCCCTCCCTGCCCTGCCCTGGGGGCAACCAGAAGCGCCCTCACTGTGAAAAACGAGGTCTGTTTAGGGTAGTCTCAGGGCTCCTGACAAGCTCTTTGCTTTTCAGAGATTAAAACTCCTAAAACCTATACCCTGGCCGGCCTCCACCCCTCAGGATTACGAAGAGATCAGACTCCAAATAAGTCTGGCCCACCTGGGGGTGGGGTGGGTGCAGGGAAGAGAAATTCCTTTTATTCCCTGGAGTTTGTAACAAAGACAAAAGGAGAAAGAAACAGGCCACCTCTCAGCCGTGTCTGGGGAGTAGCTGGCCCATGCAGGTGAGTCCTCTCGAGGCTCCCCTCTCCACCCCAGTGCATTTCCACGGGCCCCTGTCCACCGGTGACACCACGTAACTGCAGGCCCATGGCCAGTCCCTGATGGTGACAGCAGAGGGGTGATGGCTGTCTCTGTAGTCCCTCCCTCCAACAGGATGCCCTGGAAGAGGAGGCAGAGGGGGCAGGAAGTCGAATCCACTGAGAAAACTGGGACCGAGGCCTCTGGGGATACCCACTGAGCCACAGGAAGGAACCTCGTGGCTCTCCAGGAAGTCCTCGCTTTGATCTCAAGGAGAAGTCATGACAGAGGTCGGCACGGTCCCCTGGAAAGTGACCAAGAGGCGGGGCAGCACCTGGGCAGGCAGGAGGTCTCAGGAAAGCACACCTGGGAAGAATTAGGACAGGGCTCTCTGTTCCTCTTCCAGAACGTTCAGAGGACACACTGGTCAAGCTGTTAGGGTGGCGAGTTATTCTTAGAGGACAGGAAGTGTTGGCAGCAGTGCGCAAGAGTCCGTCTTTGGGAAGCTGGTGGCATGCACGCAGTCCCTCCCCCCAGCCCTGCCCCGGGGAGCCGGCCCTGCATCTGGTGGCTCCAAAACGAGCGAGCGTCCGGGGCGCAGAGGAACAAGCTTTCCCTTCTCGCTCGTGTACTGTCTCCACCACCGGTGTAAGTGACCCTGTGAAGGAGAACAGATAAGGGGCAGACGGGGAGTCTCTGCGGCTCTCCCCAGACCCCTGCTTTGATTCCCTCTTAAGCCACTTCTCTTGGACCAGCAGTCCTGGGAGAAGATGGGGCTGTTTCAGACAAGAAGCCAGCAGTGCTGAGGGCAGCACAGGCTTGTCCTGGTCTCGCAGGCAGGAAGGAGCCGCCCAGCAACCCCAGGGGTCCCACCCCGCACCCCAGCACCTGCTTCCGCCTCTCACACAGCTGTGGGGCTGCACCCCAGGCCTGGGCATTTGCACAAGCCCAAGAAGCTTGGGCTCGTCATGCCGCCTGAAAGGCTAACATTTTGTGATATTCTCTGGCATTTCCCACTGCCCGCCTCCTGTCCCCTGATACAGGCGGTGGAGCAAAAAGTCAAATGATCAGCTCTGGCCTTCAGCAGCCTAGGTCTGAGCACAGGAATTTATTTGAAAGTATGCAAATCAACCAAAGCCAGTTTTTCCTACCCTCAGGCTAGTTAACTTTTGGGATGGAAAGCAGAAGTGAGCTGAGCCGGGAGAGAGAGCTTCAGGGCTCCTGGGAAGGGAGGGTAAACTTTGGGGACTGAATACCGTGCATGTGGGACACACATGTCCCTTCCCTGGGGTAAGGCCTGGGGAGCAGGGGGAGCCCTGGGATGACCTTCACCCATCACCACACTAAAGCCCAGGGCAGAAATAGCCAGACAGGGGCTGTCCAGGCGCAGGGGGTTTGAGTGGCCCCAGAGGGGTGCAGGAGTGGCCAGATGGCGAGGCGAGGAGGAGGAGCTGGAGGGACGGGCCCCTCTGTCCTAGTGGACACACTTCTGGACAGGCCACTGTGCTGTCTTGCCAGACCAGCCACCCAGCTCATTTCTCACTTCCGGTCCTTCCCTGCACCTGTCCATCCTCTAGGCTGGCCATGGGAGCACCTTCCCAGCGTCCAGACCTTACCGAACCACTCCCTGGCTGCCCGACTGCGCGAAGGGGAACCCTAGCAGTGCGTGAGGCCTGCAAAGCCTGGGACTGCCTCCCGAGGGCCTCATCCCAACGATAAAAAACCAGTGGCTTCCAGTGGGATCTCATCTCCTCTGGGAAGCCATTTTTTTTTAAATACTCACCTGAGGATATGTTTATTGATTTTAGAGAGAGAGAAAGGGTGGTGAGTAGAGAGAGAGAGAAACATGGATGTGAGAGAGAAACATTAATAAATCACCCCGCAACTGGGGATCAAACCCACAGCCCAGGTATGTGCCCTGACTGGGAACTGAACCTGCAACCTTTTGGTGTGTAGGGTGATGCTCCCACCGACAGAGTTCCCCGGCCAAGGCCAGGAAGTCATTCCTGATGACCTCCGTCCACAGTACTCCATCCAGTCTTCCTTCAGTACTATTGAAGTGGCAGATGAGGAACTTTCACCAGGAATTGGGCCGGCCGTTCCCCTCATGCCCAGCCGCTGACTGAGGCTGAGCTGCTCCCTACACTCCAGCCCCGCCCTCTGCTGGTTGCTGGGTGTGCGTCTAGCCTGGCACCGCTCTGTGGACAGAGGCCGCCTGGAGGCAGAGGGACGGGGTACCTGAGCACTGATCTTGCAGCCAGACCCCCCTGGGTTTGTCTCAGTGCGGCACCCTGGAGCAGAGCCGGAGGAGGCGGGAGAGGTGACCTGCAGGTGGCACGTGCCCTACTCCAAGGAGAGGAGGGAGGGGGTCACCGTGTCAGAACAGACCTTGGAGCCGTGCGCCTGGCCAGTGATGGGCAAGGAGGAAGCTTCCAGCTGCACATGTGATTGGGGTTTTAAACGGGACACAATGTGAATGAGTGAAATAACCTGAATGATTTCGCATCTGCCCCAACGGCCCTCCTGTGCTCCCCCTGGGGAAGGGGCGTGTGGCGTCGCACTGCTGGGGGTGGTGCTCAGGGAAATAAAATGCCGTCATAATGACTGGGCAATGCTTGGCCTGTCTCGGAGGGTCTGGCTGCGCTGCCAGCGTGCACACGGCGTCCGGCGGCCTTCGTGCTGGTCAAGCCGAAGGGGCGTAGATATCCGAAGTGAGATGGCAGAGGCCTGTCGGTCACACATCCAGGTGAAGGCACAGGGACTGGGGACTGGGGGCGCCCTGTGTTTTGGGGGGAGCTCGGGAATGTGTTGTGCATGCCCACAGGGGAACTCGGGGCCTCTTGCCTGGCTTCCCTGCCCACACCTGACCAGGCCGCCGGAGTTTGCCCGGTTTGACGCCGAGAATAAGTAGGCATTACTTCTTCCTATCTGCTCCAAACTGAAGTGCGGCTGCTAATTACAGCGTCAGAGCTGCGGGAGATGGGCATAATAAAACTAAAGCTATGACAGGAAAAATCCGAGGATCAGTACCCAGTATGTTGGGAAGGATGAAGTACCTCCTTCCCTATGCATGAGTTTTATTCGGCTAGGAATCCACAGTCTGAGGAACTCTCTTAATTTAATAAAGAGCTTATTTTAAACCTAGAGCTGGCATACCCTCTTTCCCCAGCATAGGGTTTCAGGGAAATATCCCTCAACATGAAAATATAGACAGTCAGTTTTTTCTTCCAAAGCGAAACACCGTGAGCCTCCCGTTCCTGGTTTATTATGCTTTCTGTATCTCTGCTCATTTGTCACCGGTATTGCATTAAGTATTGATATTGATTTCTTGTAAATGGGACTGAAATAGATGGCCGGGTTTTTTGTTATTGTTCGGTGGCACTTGTATGTAATTTATTGTGGCCGCGGTGGAAGCTGCCCTCGCTGCCATGGCTTAAATTACACATGCCGCGCTCGGTCCCCGGCTCGTCACCTGCATTTCTCATTCGATATCAAAAGTTGTTATGTATAAAGTTTCTTTATTCTCCTCCCCCCTCTACCACCAAAAGAACCATCACTGTGCCTTTTGTATTGTTTTGAAAGTTTGTGCTGATAACTTCCGTCATTAGAGGATAATAGTGAAGTAGCTGGAAGGGCCATTCCCTCCCGGCAGCTTCGCTTCGCTCTGAGAGGCTTGGAAGACAGGAGACTTGGATGCTGGACCTGGTGTTCCCCCTGCCCCCCCTGCCCCACTGCGTGACCTTGGGCCAGTCCCCTTCTCTCTGTTTTGGGGAGACACACCAATGGCTCTGTTGGCGCCTGCTCGCACAGCTACAGGGTGGAGGTGAGCCCCATGGCCCCGGGGCTGGGAGCCGTGGGCCCTTCACCCAGGTCTTTCTGAGTGTCCCGCATGTCCCTGGGTTAGCTGGTGGGACTGGCAGAATGGCATCTGGCTGAGGGCATCTCCTGAAGACAAGGCGCATGCGTTTCATCAGGGCATGAGCAGCCTGGGGTATCCCATTCCGGGGAGAGCGCAGGTTCGCTCTTGAGGCCAGAGAACGGCCCTGCCCAGAACAGGAGAGGGCAGTGCGAGGAGAAGGGGAGAGTCCCGGCAAAATAAAGAGGCACAGTCCCCCCACCCCCACCCTCCCTCTCTCACTGTCGGAGCCCCTTTGGCTGGGCCAGGCTGCCAGAGACACACAGACAGTCTCAGAGAAGCGCTGTGCCCGCCGCCTGCCAGTGTGCTTGGGACTCTGCAGCCGCCCCTTGTCCTCAAAGGCCCCGTGCCCTTTCACGGTCTGGTGCTGTTGAACTTCCGGCCCATGTGTGTTGCACTGTGTTGGGTGCTGTTCTAGGGGGACAGAAGCTTGAGGAGCTCCAGGAACTCCGAAGCCTGGAGGGGAGGAAATGGGCCCAGAATTAACATGCTGTGTGTGTATGTTTGAGTGTGAGTGTGTGTACCCCCCACCCCGGGTGTATTCATCTTTCTCCCGGAGCCATCCCTTCTAACAGCACGTTCAAGTTGCATCCTCTGCAAATGACTTCCCATTAGGTGTGAGAAACTCTGTGAAGGAAACTTACAAAGTGGCCCCCACCCACCGTGGGATGTGAGCCACCCGCATCCTCGGCTTCTTCAGGAGCCGAGTCCAGCTTTTCTGCATTCAGCCAAGGGCAAAACAGCACCCACTCATTTGACGTTCTTCTCCATTGATAAGGGGACCCACAGGCCTCCCCCGAACCAGACGCAGACCTTCTGCGGTGCATCCGCCTCGGCCCTGCACGTGTGAGTGAGTCTGGCTGCAGCGAGGGGGGTCCTGTGTCTCCCAGCGGACCTGGGCCCCCATTCCTCCCGACCACTCTCAGGGGGCCTGCTGCGCTCTTTCTCCCGTCTGCAGGTCCGTGGAGACGCCTCTGCGCTGGTTGCACTTGGGCCTTGCGCACGCCTGCGTTGTTTTCCCAACACGCAAGCCAAGGGCTGGTGGGGGGGGGCGGGCCCACCGGGGCGGGCTGACGGCGATGTCGCCAGGAGTTATGCCAGCCGCTCTTACACACAGCCATGACCAAAAATTAAATTTTATAGACCTACCATCCAGTCAATTTTGGCAAAGGCAAAGACAATACACGTTCAAAACTCATCATTGCTGAACTATTTTACAACATTGTATTACCTTCCGTGTCAGAGGTCAGCGATCTTTTTCAGATTGTCAATATTTGAGGCTTTGCAGGCTGTCTGAGCTCTGTTCTCTCTACTTAGTGCTGTGGTTTTTGGGTAAAAGTAGCCATAGATACTACACACACGAATGTGTGTCGATAAAACTTCATTTACAGAACAAGCTCCCTCAGAAAGTCATACTTAGAGTTACCCCAGGACCCTGTAATTCTATTCTTAGGTATACATCCAAGAAATAAATACATGTGTCCTCATGGAAATGCGTGCCAGGCAGACGGCTGACTTCTCATGGGACCCAGTGGCCGTTCTGGGACCCACACCCGGTCTGCCTGACTCCCGGCACCAGGCTCCTCTCCACGGAGAGGTGGGCACGTGGCTGCCTGCATGCGGCCGATGGTAAGAAACCCAGCTCTTCGCTTGTTTGCATGAGAGCTGGGGAGAAGGAAACCTTCAGTCCCCTCAAAGGTTACAGCGGGCGCTGGCAAACCAGAACAGTGAGTTCCCAGGAGAACGTTCTTTTCTGGAGGAGATAACAGGATAATAGGCATCTTACTTGCTTCCTGTAAAATGGTGAGGGACAAAGAGTCAGTTGAGATTAGAGTAATTCAGAACGAGCTAAGCCAATACCTGTGCTCCCGAGAGATCAATTTTTATTTTGCAGAGAGGAGAGGGAAGATAAACGGGAACTAAAAGAAAATTCGGAGTTCCCTTCTCTAACCTCAACACGCCTGGGTGGGGGCGGTTGGTGGGGAGGTCTCTAGTGGCAGCAGGAAGCGGCGGGGGTGGAGGTGCTCCTGAAATTGGACAAGCTATTGAGGAGCAGATGCTGTTTCCGCACTGAATTCCTCTGGTTGTGTCCAAAAGAAATTGGAAGCGCAAATGACGTTTTGAAGATGTTTAACATTCTCGAATAGAGTACACGGTCAAAACTAAACTGGCCACTTTGGGAATGAACTGATCTCTCTCTCTCTCTCTCTCTCTCTCTCTCTCTCTCTCTCTCTCTCGTGATGTTTCCAGTCATCCTGACAAATTACTGTCTGCATGGTCAGGCCAGTGAGGAGTTCCGGCCCGGGGGCACCTGCTCTGTGGCAACAGCTAGTCTCACTCTGGTGTTTTCTGTGATGACCAGTGGTCCTGCCCAAGCACGGGTCATTGGGCAAGTGCCAGACTGCATGTGAATCATCCAGGGAAGATTCTAGAATATATACTCCTGGGCCCCATCCCTGATGATTCTGATTTAGCAGCCTGGCTTGGGGGCTGGGTGGCTTGGATGACTTCTGAAGCCCCTGGTAGAGGTGGGATAGCAAGACCCCTGTCTCCTGATTCACAGTTCACATCGGGCCAGTTTGGGAGGCAAGTGGCCGTGGTTTCCTGCGAATGAACTTTACTGTTTGCTGTGAATCTGTTCACGACGAGAAGACAAGTTTTTAAGGATCCGAACTGTGCCACAAATACATTAGGACAAATGACTTCTTAAGTAGTCTTGTGGGACCACTTAAGTCTTGTGGCACGTCTTAAGGAGCAGTTCTGTCTGATCTGGTTTTGTTGTTGCTGGTAAAGGAAAGAGCCCGGCTCATTCTCTGCAGGCCATTCTGGGGTGAGTGTCAGCGGGACCTACAGGCAGGGTGGGATCCAGGGTGAGTGTCAGTGGGACCTAAAGGCAGGGTGGGATCCGGGGTGAGTGTCAGCGGGACTACAGGCAGGGTGGGATCCGGGGTGAGTGTCAGTGGGACCTAAAGTCAGGGTGGGATCCGGGGTGAGTGTCAGTGGGACCTAAAGGCAGGGTGGGATCCGGGGTGAGTGTCAGCTGGACCTACGGGCAGGGTGGGATCCGGGGTGAGTGTCAGCTGGACCTACGGGCAGGGTGGGAAGGGGTGTGGCCAGGATGCAGGGAATTCATTGCCACGTATTCCCAGCCACTGAAGGTGGAATTGGAGCTTGATGTTTGATGTCCTTTTGAACACCCTTATCCTGATTTCCTGGGTTCTTGTATCCGTGGTCATACAATACATTCTAATCGCTCAGGAACTGCGTGCACACGCCCTAGTGATCCATCTGATCCAAGGTGGAGGCTACACCTGTGAAAGCCGCTGCCACGTGCCCCGCGGAGAGCGGAACGGTCAGCCGTGGTGAGGAAGTTGCTCTTGGCCGCTGACTTGACTGCTGAGCGGAAACCAATGTGGAGTTTAAGGCAGCTGCCAGGTGGCCTGACTTTAATCCATTTCAAAGGCCTAGAATGGATTTGTAGTTGAATTTCACCCACGGCCCTGGAAAAAGATCAAACGGCTGGACAAAGGGTTTAGCTGCCACCCAAGCGGTCCCTTCGGGAACTTAGCGGATGGCTAAAGAGGCACCAGAGGCTTCAGGGGTTAGGATACTGCTCCCAGAACAAGTGGACAAGGGCGGGGTTTAGAGTCATCTAGGTGCCCCCCACTGCGCCAGTTCTGCCCTCACGGATCTATTATACTGCGGCTACATGCCTTTGCCTCGCAGATGAAAATCAGTTTTCTTGGATAAGTTATTCAGTCCTAGAAAGTTAGCTTCTCAACTAGCTGGCAGGGTGGGGGGTGGGCATTTGAGGTGGGGCCTAAAGGAAGAGTCTGAGAGTGCCGAGTCTGCAGCTGGGGGGAGACGTGCCAGGCCCCGTGCGTGAGCCCCCAGGCAGGGCTGAACAGGGAAAAGAGACCCCTGGCCCCTGTGCCTGGGCCCCCTTACAGAATTGGGGGCCTGGCTCTTGCGATTTTGTGCGGCTCTGAATGGGCCTTGATGGGTGAAACCGCCTTTCTCTTACAGTAAAGCTTGGCCGCAGCCCTTTCATTCCCCTTAGCTTTTAGCTTCTGGAACAGTCTTCAAGACTTCTGAGTTAGCACCAGCCGTTAGCATGCACATGGGAATATGTTTGTGAGGTTGTTTTGATCCTGCGGCCTCAAGTTTTCATTAATCTCCTTCCCCCATTTCTTGCTATTTTGGGTCATGTTTTGCGGGCTCTAAACCCTCCTCATGTTGCACAATCCGTTCTCTGGAATCTCTCGCTCATATATTGCACGTGCAATACCTGTCACGTGCAAAATATTATGGAACATGCATACACAGATGGTATGAGAACCTACCACCCAGCCAGAATAATCATTACATGAGTCACCCCTATGCAAGAACATTAGTTTTTCTCCTCGCCACTTTCTGTTTTGTTTACTTTTTAAATTTTTAAACATAAAGGTTATTTAGTGATGGTAGGTTTTTGCTATTTTTCTGCAATTAATTTTATAAGGAAAACATGGTAAGATATGGTTTATAAGTATTTTTAAAATGTTTTATTGAAGTATATCAATATACAATAAACTGCCCCCAAATGTGTGATCTTAGCATGTAAATCCATCACAGCCATCAAGATAATGAACATAATTATCCCCCACCTCTCATCTCTGCATACTCAGAATCACGCACCTGCGTTCTGTCACTACAGATTAGCTGGCATTTTCTAGTATTTTATATAAAGGGGACTATATAGTGTACACTCTTTGTTTTGCCTGGCTTTTTTATAATCAGCATAATTATTTTGAGATTCATCCATATTGTACTGTGTATCAGGGATTCATTCCTTTTTCTTGCTGAGTAATATTCCACTGTATGGATATACCACAATTTGTTTATCAGTTCACCTATTGGTGGGTATCTGGTTTGTATCCATTTTGCAGCTATTATAAATCAAGCTGCTGTGAACATTTTGTCCAAGTCTTTGCATGGACATATGCTTTCACTTTCCTTGGGTAATTTTATCATCTTAACTTTTTGGTCTCTCATAGTCCGATATCTCATCCTTTTAGACCATGCTGTACTCTCCCTGCTTCTGCATGGACCAGGTAGGATGAGGTTGGGGCATTTGTACGCCCCGATTTCAGGTCACTGTAGCCAGTAGGTCCTGGTCTGAGTGAGGTGCGAGGCTTTATGAGGCCTATGAGGTTTACGTGAGTGCGTACACAGAATAAAATAGCTAAGTTAGCAGAAACCATCGTCAGGTGACCCGGGCTTATGAAAATCAACCAGGAGGAGGGAAAACTCTTGTTTCTTTATCTTGTCTTAATAACATCTTCTCCCTGCCACGAGAGTAGCATAGGCGCAGTCTGTCGGCCACGTCTGTTTTCTTAAGGTTGGCGCTATCTGTTTCTGAAGTATATAAATGACACAAAACCAACGTGAGTATAAGCCAGGACAGGCGTTATTAATGGTGTTTACTTCTCATTAGGAGGCCAGAACGGCTCCCTAATTGCTAGCAGATTCTAGGAAATGCCTTATTTGTAAACAGTGGTTCACAAAAAAAGGTCATTAACAGAATAAACAGGCAATTTGGAGCAAGCAGTTGTAATTATGAGATGCATTTAATGGCTTAAGGAATATTGGTGATATTTTGCAAAGGCGAGCGTCTCTCGTGCGTTTGCACGGCTGAGCCTGGGCACCAGACCCCAGCCACCCGCCAGACTGTTGAGCTGGTTTTAGTGCTTCCGTTAAGAATGGCACCTTTCAGATTGTAAAGCTAATTCATGCTCGTTACCCAAAACTTGTCAAATATGGAAAAGAATAACAAAGGAGACAAAAATCCCCCATAAGCCTACCTTTCAGAGGTAACTATTAACATTTTCGTTTATTTCCTTCCTTCTATTCAGTTTAGAGTTGAGCTCAAACCCCGTATACTATCATGTATCCTGACTTTTTTGCCCTCAGAATTATTGCATAAACATTTCACCGTGTTATTAAAACATTTTTCTTTGCAAACATCATGTTAATGGCTAAAAAAAAAAAAAAAATCCCAGTATATGGACTGCCCATATTTACTTAACCATTCCCCTTATGGTGGAAAATTTCAGTGGTTTCTAATTGTTCCCCAGCATAAATAATGCTACAGTTGGCATCTTTGTGCAAATCATTTTTAACTGTATTTGGAGTCATGTTCTTGAAATATTCCCAGAGGTAAAATTTCTAGACCAAAAAGGTAGGAAGGTTTTTGAGGCACTTGATACAAATGCAGCTGTGTGTTTAAAGGGTGGCCTCCCTGTAGGGGGTCCCTGAGCCCGGAAGGCGATTCCCATGGTTAATTAGATTAAGATTAAAGAGGACTGTTGGCACCTTTAGTCTCTGAGTGGGAGTGGAAGTGCTGTGCCTCAAAGACTGAAGTTTCTTACCCTGGAAAGATGGCCAAAGGACCCAAAAGGTGGAGCGTGCAACCAAGATGCTGCATCATCCGAACTCGGCTTAGAAACGTGGCGTGGACAGAAAACCCCCTACAGGATGGAGACGATCCAAAAGATGGGTGCATGAGCCCTCAGGGATTGTCCAGGCTGGGGGAGCCCTAGAAACTCCAAAGAGATGAGGGAGAGAGGCCACATGCCGTGTGGTTGGGCTTTAAGCTCTGCCTTACCCCCAAGGCTAGAGTGACCATCAACGTGAACTACCAGTGACCCCACTTCATCATCATCTTCAGTTGCCTCCCGAAGGTTCTCATGGATGCCACCTCCTCTGAGAGTCCGCAGCGGTGTTGCTGCCGTGATTTAAATCCCCTGGGTTTGGTGTATGAGGCTGGGCACATACACAGCAGGTGCGTGCTGAGTGAGACTTCAAGTTTCCCAAGGGCAGGATCCATGTCTGCCTTGATCGATTCTCCGTCTGCAGTATCTAAGACAGTTCCTAGCAGATAGTAGACACTTAGTAAAATCGGTTTAATAGAAATGAACACTTTCAGGTAGTTGCCATCAGTAACCACTCAGCTAGATTCATTCACACAAGTACTTCTAAGAGGGATTAAACCCCTACCTTCTCGTCCCTTCTTTTCTACTCTTCCTTACGCTGTCCTGCTTCCCCAGCCAGGCTGGACCAGGTGCCTCCCCAGCCAGAATAACGTGGTAGGCAGATGTCTTAACAGAAGCCCATGACCTGAGCCCACCGGGACGGTGTGGCATCTGTCCTTCAACTGCTTCCCTAATGAGCAAGCAAAGATGTGGATGTGTCTTCTTCATCTTGAGATACTAGTGTGCTCACGGCTTCAGAGAAACCATCTTGATCCTGGTCTCCTCCTAGAAGCTGAGTTGTGTTCATTCAACTGGAAACGCATATTTCATCAGCTCCGTACCCCAGGTTCCTGCAGCCTTTTCTCCCCCGGCTGTGGGAGGCTCCCGACCTTCCTGGTCAGAGGGCTGACATTCCTAGCCACGGCTGTCATCATTGTATTTTTCTTTGTTTCCCTGGGGCCTGGAGACTGGGAGAGTTCCTGGGATTTGAACAATGGGAGATCTGCTTTAGTGTTAAAACTAAAAAAAAAGAAAGAGGGACCAGGACTAGAGGGCATGGTGACCAAGGTGCAGTTCCAGGTGCCATGGGTGTCTTTTCTATAAAAACATAGGCTTGTCCCAACCTCTAGGATTTGACACTCACTTCCTGAGGCGGTACGGTACAGTGGAAAGACTTGGACTTCTAATAAGAAATTCGGGGTTTAAATTCTATCTTCTGCAAAGTATTTCTGCCTGGCCTTGGGAAGGTTATCACCCCCTGGGCCTCAGCATTCTCCCCTGGGAAGTGTATTTTATTGGCTTGTTTTGATGACTGAACGAGAAAACGCGTACGTAAGGCCCAACCAGTGCGGAGCGTGGGGATCGCACCTCTTGATACCTGAGCCCATGGGGACGGTGGGAGCGGGGGTCCCTGTCCTTTAACTTCTCAGCTACACGAGGAAGCAAAGAGGCCCGAGTGTCCTCCTCCTCAGAGAGGGCGGCTGTGCCCATGGATCAGCACACAGTAGGTGCCCGGTTTATAACACTGATTCTCCAGCTCTTCCTATTCCTAATCCATAGCCCTTCCCCTTTTGAACAAGAGCCGAGCCACTACTTAACGTCCCCAAGTGGAGCAGGGGCGACTTTGCCCCAAGCGCTCCCCAGACCTCGTTAAAGGCCAGCTTTCTCCCCGGAGGGTGGGGTGGCATCTGCCCTTTAAAACCCCGGAGAGCTAACTCCTTTCCCTTGGGCACATTTTCTGTGTTAACAGATGAGGGAGGGGGAGAGAGACAGGAAGGTTTAGTGGCCACCTGGATGTGCCCGTCAAACATCACACACCTCCGCTGGGCCGCTGGCTGTAGGCGAATTTAAAATGGTTTGTAAATTTAATTGTCTGCAGACAGCATGTTCGGAATGATTAGGTGATCAGCGCGTTGGGTAGGATCGGTGGCTCCATTTATTATCTAAGTAGAATGAACAGTCTTCGCTTGGTACAAACGCACCCCAAGCATTCAAGGCCCAGCAGAGCCACATGCAGAAGAGGCAGGGGCTGGGTGCCCCCAGAGAGCAGGGTGTCTGCGGCAGCGGCGGCAATGGCTTCCTCGCAGACAGTGCGGAATCTGCCCCTTCTGCCCCTTAGCAAGCCATGGCATTGTTTCTCTCCTGGACCGAGAGCTCTTGGCTACAAGACCCTGGGCTAGGTGCAGAAGAACTTGACCCTAGGACGGGCTAGGAGAAGAGACGGGGGACTAGGTTGTATGTACCAGACACGGGTGGTGTACTCTTTCTCTGCTCTCTCATTTTAATACACACCTTGAAGAACAGGTGCATCCACTTTGTGATGGAGGAAACTGAGGCTTTAAGACATTAAGTAGCACGTTGTTGTAATTGCCACTCCAGGTGACAACCGTATAGGACAATACAGACCTAGGTCAGGGGTCTTCAGACTACCCTGTTGCGCTCAAGAGATGAGAATAGTATTCTACAGCCCTGGCTGGTGTGGCTCAGTGGATTGAGTGCTGGCCTGAGAACCCGAAGGTTGCCGGTTCAATTCCCAGTCAGGGCACATGCCTGGGTTGCAGGCCAGGTCCCCAGTTGGGGGCATGTGACAGGCAACCGATTGATGTATCCCTCACACATTAATGTTTCCTCCCTCTCTTTCTCCCTCCCTTCCCCTCTCTCTAAAGGTAAATAAATAAAATCATACTAAAAAAAAGAATAGTATTCTACATTGTTTAATGGTTATGTAAGTGTATTATCTCTCAGCTTGCACAGCCTAAACTATTTCTCTCTGGCCCTTTAAGAGAAGTGTCCTGAGTCAGGTACAGATAAAGATGTGGTGGACATTGGGGTGTGTTGCCAGCTCCCTCCCTGCCAGCCCATTCACTTGTGTGAATGAATCTAGCTGAGTGGTCACTGATGCCAGGTGGGAATTCAGGGCACCCCGAGAAGAGTGTGCTAACGACTCATTCTAGAGAATACAAAGGGGGGGCAGGGGTGGGAGCCACAGAGGGGTGGGAGCTGCGACAAGCAGCTGGGACACGGACCAGGAGAGAGAAGGTTGAGAGGGTAGAAGGCGGCAGGAGAAGAGGGTGTCATTAGGCTGAATTGTTTCAAGGACAGAGGCCTCCAGCCAGAAGTGACCGGCGTTGTCTCTGAGGGAACGAGGCTGCCGGTGGCTCCAGCGTAGGGCGCCCCGATTGGCCTTCTGTGCCCAGGCTGTGCGCTGCCTCCATGAGGCCAGGTGGGGCCCTTGCTCTTCACCTCATGGTCACGGCCAGGTGTCTCCTTAAGGTCACCTGACACCTAAGGAGCTAAACCAGCCCGTGGGCACACCAGAAGAGCACTCAGAGCAGCTCTGTTTGCCGCAGGCGGAAGGTAGAAACAACCGCCACTCCCGCTCGTGGGCGAATGGAGACACGGGTGTGGGGTGGGCCTTTGGGAGAAGGTGTGTAGCCCGGGGACCCTCACCGGCCACTCCAGGTTTTAATGGCATGTACCCTGCCCACTTTGGTGCCATTTCTAGAGTGGTGGCCTTTCAGTGACCACCGGGAGAATCTGACCATGAGCTGGGTCTCCCCGACTCACTTGAATGGACCACAGTAGTGGTTACTTGCACAAATTTATTTTGAGGCAAAAATGCACATAACATAAAAGTAACCATTTTAATGTGAACAATCCCATGGTCTTACATACATTCACAACATTGTGTAACTGCCACCTCTGTCCAGTTCCAGATCACTTTCATCACTTCCAAATACAATTCCGTACCCATTAAGCCATCGCTGCCTTTCCCTGCCCCCAGCACCCGGCAGCCCCACCACCGGCCCGTGGTCTGCGTGTGTGCATTTGCCTGCTCCGGGCATTTTATGTAAACGGGCTCGTAGACTATGTGGCATTTGTGTCTGGCTTCTCTCCCTCCACACTTGGAGGTTCACCCGCGTTGCAGCCTGTGCCAGCATCTCAGTCCTTTTCATGCCCAAGTAACGTCCTGTTACGTGGTGTTACCTTCACCCATGGGTCAGCTGGTGGATACTCAGGCTGTTTCTACCTTTTGACTGTTGTGAAGAGTAGTGCTGGGGACATTTTCTGATGTTCTTTATAGTCACCAGAGCCACAGGCCGAGGCCAGCCTGGGGCCAGGTGGCCTGGACGTGCCCCTTGTCCCAGCAGCCTCCCCAGTAGGCGTTAACGTAGAAAGGGTTCTCCGCTTCCATTCAACAGGGTTGAATGGCCGTACTTGGGGGCGGGGAGGAGAGTCTCCACAGACCCCTCTCAAACCCACCTCTTAAAAGCCCACCCTGAGGTTGCTTAAGAAATGACCGGGTAGTTGAAGCAATAACTTTCAAGACCGAAGTATTTGTTTTCTTCCTCCATAGAACACAGCGCTTGTAACGGCTGAGGTGCTTTTAGCTGTTCTGGAGAATAAGCCAAACCCCTTCCCCCCACCCCCTTCCCTAGTGTGGCATGAACCATGGAAAGGAGGAAAGACGCTATTTGAAGGGAATCATAAACAGAAAAAAAGGAAATGCTCTTTAAATTCTCAAAATATAGAACCCTGAAAGTGCGACTAGAACCAGCAGCCCCCTGGCCCCAGAGAGTTGGAGCCACTGTCCTTTCTGTGTGTCCCGAGGGGGCTGGTTCCGTGGTCATCCCCACATGTGAAGGAAGCTGTTCTGCCAGAACCTTCTGCAGGTCCTCAGGTCGATTCCAGTCCTGCGTGCCGACCTTGTTTCTCCCAGAAATGTCAGCTCTCTTAATTCTTTCCCCTTTTGAACAGATCCAAATGATCCACTCCCCCCCCGCCCCCGACTGAAGTAGAAAGAGTGTAACCATTTTAGCATTTCATGGAACTGGGAACGTTCAAGGCTACATTCGCTGTCCTTTGCGTAATGGCAAGCATTTCCCACACATCCTCGTTCACTCGCTTTCCTGAGTGATTTTTCGAGGGAACGGAATGGCCCAACTCCAACGGCCCCACACCATTGCCTGCCCACATTGCTGCCACTTTGGGTGCAGGACATGCACTCCTAAAGGGACCGGGGACTTCCCTTGTCTTGGACACAGTCAGTGGAGTGCATTTGTGCCGGTGGTGGCCCGTGGGAGCTGGCTTGTGTCCGTCTAGGGCACGGGAGGGAACGGGGCTTTGCCCAAGGCCCTGGCAGCCAGGCTAAAAAGAAAAAACCGGAGTGGGGTCTTCCTAAGAGCAGAACAAAGTTCACAAATGAGAATTTCCACGGCCCCACAGGCTGCTAAGCAGATACTTGGCAGACTACAATTTCAGGTAGCATTAAAAAAAAAAAAAGATTCCTCGCCAGGGCTCTCTTTACTAAAGGCCATTTGCAAGAACTTGGAGAGCTTTACGGTGGCCTGAAGGCTGCCGGGAAGGAAACAGAGTGGCGTTAGCAGGCGTTTGGGAGGACAAGCTTGGCCAGGAGGACTTCAGAAGGTGCCCATCCACGGTCCACCTCGGTGGACGGCTCCACCTGCAACCGCACAAGCCCCGCCTCCAGGGCGGAGACCCGGAGAGCCCATCTGTCCAAGTGTGGCCTGTGCCTTTGAACGGAGAGATGCCAGAAATGTGTAACTTTTACTTTGGTTCCGTGGCAATAAGAGAGCCCCGGGGGCTCTGGCTGCTGCTTCCTGTTTGTTTGGCACCTGGATGGCAGTGAGGTGGGGGTGGGACAAGCTGCCGGGGGCTACTGAACCTCAGAAGGGACCTCACCTTGGGAGGGAGGGAGGACCACCACCAGCAGAGATACAAGAAGGTGCTAGGGAAGGGCCACTCGGATCTCCCCACCAGGGAGAACGCAGAAGGGGAGGAGGTGCGCTTGGTGCCCATGGGGACCCAGGACCCAGGGCGCCCTCTGGGGTCCCCTGCCTGCTGGGAACGCCTCCTCACTGGCCAGAGTTGACGAATGTGGCAACAGGGCCATAAATATCCTGAGTCGGGAGCAGATGGACAGGGAGAAGTCATTAGCAGTGACAAAGTGTCCTCGCAGTTGAGCTTCAGTCGCCTAAAATGATTTCGAAGGTTAAGGCTGGAGATGAGTGAGGGGAAAGGAGGGCCGGGTAGAGGGTGCGGTGACACCCCTCCGTGCTGCTCCTCCACAGCGGCAGAGGTGCAAGACCGCTCTCCCTGGCCTTGCCGTAGGGCCCACCCCCCCGGGCACCGCGGCCCCACGAAGACAAGCGCTGCTCTCCAGGTGGCCTTTTTAGGTTGGACCTGCAGATCACTTGCATCCTGCAAATCCAGGCCAACGCTGAGATCTCAGAACTGGTTGCACGTCTGTCTTTCAGAAGAAAGAGTGACAGTTAGGAAAATCCTATCATTTTCCCGAGAAATAGGGTCTCAATTAACTGTCTTCACTACCGCAGAGCGCTCCGTTTTATTGTATCGCTGGCAAACCATAGCAAACAGTTTCAGGTCGGCAAACAGCACCACGTGAGCTCAGCGCCCCTTCCACCAGGCGCTTACTTCGTCATAAAAATAAGGGAAAGAGAAGAAAACCTCCCGTTCGTCGTGAGAACAGAAATTTCCCTGCCATTTCCTTAGGAAAAAA